>JBBPCY010000032.1:15610987-15625761 GCA_037974405.1 Brachyalestes nurse | reverse complement strand
GTCAAAGGGCAGCAGCCAATCAGCAGCAAGGAGAAATAAATAACGTTCTCGGATTGGCTACTTTCAAACCTCCCGCCCCTGAGTACAGCTGACTGTGAGGACCGGCCCATGCCCGTCACAAAAGCAAAAAAACGAGGAGACTACAGTTTTCTCAAATGTGTGGAGGTTTCCACAAACAATGATTAGTTCGGTTCTCAGAAAAAAATTCGCGAATGACTGAATCTGTGACTGCTGAACCACGAATAAGGGGGTTTACTGTATTTCTCGTAGGAACCGCCCCAGAAAGGGTAGAAGATAGTTCTTCTACACCAGGGATGCTAACAAAAGGCCTGTGTGGCTTCTGGTTTTCATTTCATCTAGTCAGGAGCTCACCAGATTCCACTTGCTCTCAGTCTTCAAACAGTTGGCCCTGCTTGCCTGGAACGAACATCTGACCTTTGCCACACCGGACCTTTGTGGATGAGATATGACACCCACCTTCATCACCACCCCTCCAAAGAACCCTTAAAAGCAGGCCTTTCTGGAGAGCACCTCCGACAGTGCATCAGCGGGACGATAAAAGAAATTAACACGGAGGCGGTTCGATATTAAAAGTTTAAAAAGTCACATGACAGCAACGAGCTGAGCTTCAGAGTGTCCTTTAGTGAGGTCCAGCTCATTGGTGCACGGTAGCAGATTTTCAGAGCTCAGTAAAAATTTGTGGTCATTTGGTTAGCTTTAACACTAGAACCACCAACATTCCAGTCCCCTCTAGAACCGCCTGCTTCAATAGCATCAGCGATGCTAAGATGTAATTTCCAGAAGCTAGAAGTGGCTAGATTCTAGAAGTGGCTCATTCCCATCTTTTTTTAAATAATAATGGAGACTTGACAATATAAGTGTGTCTCCTCCTTCCGACTCTCCCTCGCTCAGATCCAGGCTTCTTTGGTCGTCATATATCTTTTGTACGGGTCCATGTCTTAAATTTCTCAGTATTTGAATTGATGGTGCGTTGTCAAAGTCGGATGATGTCACTAGTGTCTAGCGTTGCTAAGCAACCGGGCCGGTGGGAGGGGCTTGGTGTGAAAAATGACAGCTGATCTAAATGAGGGGGTAAAAATGACTCCTCAGCGGTTCTGGGTATAAATGGTCGTATTTATTTATTGTTTTATCACACTCTCACCAAAATCCACTTGATGATTAATAAAACCATTTTAGGAAAAGTCATGAACTTAAAGTTGTAGGGGTTTTATTTTAACAGAACTACAAGCATTTGAAAACGCCCCCCAAAAATGACCTCCTTGGCGGATCTAGTGTTAAATTAAACCAATCAAGACTGTGGTCTGTGTCTGAAGCCTCGCTAGGTGGCGCAACAATGACTGGTACCTTCCTGCCAAATAATATGGGCTGGTCAATGAGCTCCATTCAGAGTGGACTGTTGATGTATATTGTGAAGCCAAGGTGAAGGTCAGAGTGATAGATGAGTCTGCTTTGTTGCTCTCTCTCTCTCTCTCTCTCTCTCTCTCTCTCTGACAGCTGGACCAAAGGCAAGCCTGTAACTCCCTTCTGCCCAGAGCATTAGCAGGACAGCGGTTGGTGGTGTGGGTTGCAGAGTGCAGCAGTGTGCGTATTGTGTGTGTGTGGGATGTGGCTACAGTATGATGCCATAAGCACAGTGCAGTGGAGTCTGCGAGGGCGGATAACGGGCTGTTTTCTGGCTCTAGGCGGAGCGCTCGGAGTGATTAGCTTGTTGTTTTGCACCGCGCACAGCTGGTGGAGAAGAAAGTGTCCAGTCAAGTTTTCACACAATGCACCACTGTCCTAGATGCTTGTCCTAGATCTGCTGCTTATCTGCTTCTCTCGCTCTCTTTCTCTCTCGCCTCGCTCTCACCCGTGTCTTCGTTTTTCTCCTTTTTTATTTTTATTTTTCGCTATACAGGCAACTCCTCGCTAATATGCATTAGGAAGAGGATTAAAGGGGGCTCACTGGATTACAGCACCTAATGCATGAAGTGTCGCTTTACAATCAGACATTAAATATAGCATCTCTTTGTGGAGCGGTTTGAATACCCGTACACTAAACTAATTACGCAGTTTGGACTCCAGACAGCCGTATTCAGCGGAACTCGGCGAAAGCTTATTTGGACGGTGCGGCGGAATAATACACAGGTCTAATCCTGAGGGGATATGAACGCACACCCTTGTGCTGACATGTCTGCTTTCTAATAAGCTCTCTGCTATCTGGCCTAATGGAAAAAGCTTTGAGCCAAGGCTCATATAAAACCATTCTTCATCATTCTCTTTGAACTATAATAGACCTTCTCTGCGCTCAGGGTGAGCTCGCAGCCAGTCCCTTTGTACTCTCTGTATCAGCTACCGTGTGTGTGTCATCATGATTGCAGGCTCTCCAAAGAAACAAGGCATTTTATTCTGTCAGTTCATCCATTTTAGATATTTTCAAACCTAACAAATGCAACCACACACACACACACACAGCTTGGAAAGCAAAATTTGTGCTTGCAATTGATGTACAAAGCTTCTTAAGAATGAAATGTAGGCCTTTATTTAATGTATAGCTGTGAGAAGTGACTCTCATCATTAAAATCAACCCACAGTCATTAATATCAGGATGTAAACACCACAAACACTGCAGATTCATACTGGATTAATACACGTTCACACTAAAAGTCAGACTGAAAAACCTACACACATTGCAGATTCACACTAGATTAAAATCAAACCACGGTTATTAGTGTCGACACAAACTGCAGATTCATCTGTAAAAACTACACATACACACACACACACACACACACACACTGCAGATTCATACTGGATTAAATTAACCTGCCAATTAACCTACTTGACTTGATCAGTACCAAAACCATACACTACAATTCCTACTGGATTAAAATCACTCCAAAATTACAACTCTCAGACTGAAAATAAGATATTTTTTTAATTAAAACTGAAATTACAGTACGTCCTTAGGTAAAACTAGTTTAAACACTAAAACTAGTGTTGGTGGGAGACCCTGCTCTAAAGTCCTCCAGACCAGGCTGATATCCAGACAGGCCTGAGCTACTCAGTACAGAGCTCACGCACTCTAACAGATGTTGAGGTGTCAGGTGCCTCACGTTTTTATCCTTCTCTTGGAGGGGGGAGAGACTGCCCCTTGTCTTAATAAAGTCAGTAAAGCAGCATCAGAAATAAACAAACAAGTCTATCTTACCAGCATGCAAAGGCCAGCGCTTCTCTATACAATCCTGCAAAGCTGGGAAATATCAAGAAGAATCCCATCTAGCATACTTCACCTTTAATTCCGCTCTTGATCGTAAAAGTCCTGGTGCGATAGGCTGCTCTTTCCCACCCAGGAGTCATTAGGCAGGCGCTCAAATAAAGAGTGCGCTGAATGAAGAGGGCTGCAGGGACTTGTAGAAAAACCTGCCAGAGAAAAGAGCAAGAATGAGTGCGGTGTGAATCAACGGAGGCGATGGGAAAGCGACAGTTCAAATATACGTACTGGGGTTGGGGGGGTTGGGGAGGGGGGGGGGGTGGATGTGTCTACTGCCTACTGAATAAAATGGGATAAAATAACATTTTGGTGCCATCTATGGCCATCTATCTATTTGTCAACTGTCAACCTTTTGACTGATCAATTCATCAGGGATGATAAAGTACAGTATCCAATGAAAAAATATTTAATATAAAGCGATTGGATCTGCTTTATTTTCTCAACCTCATGACTTGGTTTAACCCCTTAAACTCTAAAGGGCCCTCTATGGTTCCACACTTTCTCCCAGAACTGTACAGAGTTGAAAACTACCATATTTGAGTAATTTAACTTCACTGGTATACTTAGTATTCCTAACTTGGACTCATTGGTATACTCAGTAGTCCTAACCTAGAAGACAGATACTTTACTCAAGTATAATTAATATTAATAACCTTTTACTGACATACATACTTTATCTCATTACAGCTTAACAACAAACCTACTCAAATAAAGGCTTTAAAAATGTATTAGATCTTTATAAATGTATTAACATGTAAATAACATCAATAATGCAATTCATAAACTTTTATAAGGGCAGTCCTGTTGTAAAGTGGTGCCCATATGTTCAAATTTGTTTTTCTTAAAACACCCAATCAGATTCATTTCAGCGTAAAATGAAACTTCCCACAGTTATGATAATTTGTTTTTGGATGGGAACTAGCTGCATTGATTAATTGCTGCACCACAGACCACCGAACACAGTAATTCTGATAAAATATTCACTTTTCATATAGTTGAGCATTTTTAAATGCCAGTGCTTGCTTTTACACTTTATATTCACTTAAGCAAGTTTTTGGCTTCATACTTCATACCAGTTTTAATAGTTTGTTTGCAGGTTTGTGATTCTGACGATGGAAGGCAGGGAAGTGAAAAGCAGGTTGGGGGAGATGGAGGAAAGTCTGTTATGGATCTAGTTGAAACAATAGTAAGAGAGAAATGTAGAAACAGTAAGTCACAGAGTTGGAGGTCGTCCTCTTGTGAAGAGCTGAACTGAAAGACTTGCCTGCTCTTGAGGCGGCACATATAAGCGACTAGCACATTTTTCAGATGTCGTTCTACTCCACAAAACAAATGACATTCAATGCTTTACATTACATTTATTTGGCAGACTTTTTTTTATCCAAAGTGACTTACAATTTGAGGAAACACTCAAGATTCAGAACAGTTTAAGAACCATAGGAGAGATGTGTGAAAATCGTTATGTAGGAGTAGTGCAGGAACACTAAGGAGCTGTTCTCTGAACACTTGAGTCTTCAGGAGGTTTTTAGAGCGATAGAGAATTTCTGCTGCTCTGGTCGCCTTAGGCAGCTCATTCCACCAGCAGCGATCTACGATTGAGACCAGTCTGGAGTGGAAAAAAATGAAAGCAGTAACCTTAATGTTAAGGAAGCAAACACACACACCAGTTAAGTCATCTTTAACAAAGTGGTTGCCTCATAAACTGACAAAGGATTGTAGGCCATTTTTGCCAGGATTTTGGGTCAAATCCTCTCAGAGAACAATTACTTTTGATCCTCATTCTTTTTTTGGTTTGATCCATTTGAGCAACAATAAATGACCCAGACCATACGTATTTTGAGAACTTCTGACGGTGCTTCTTTTGTAGAAAATGATTTCATGCCCTCCATCTGCTGTTCATCCCACAGCAACGCAGTCTAAAAAATAACCTATTGAATAGATTAATGCTTTAGTAATGTTTTTTTATTTATAAGTTTCTTTTTTTATTTTAACACAACTGCAGCTAAGCAGCATGCTCATTACTTTAGCAGCAACAGAATAGTGATTTTCTTGTTGTTTCTATTCCTGGTAGGGGTTTACCCAGCTAGTGTCATTTGTCACTGGGGATTGTAATCAGAGAACTGATGAATGAAATCATAACAGAACAGGTTCAGGGATACAGTGCTGCAATACATATTCCATAACATGGCAGTTTATATATTAAGGCACAGTTTCAGTCTGGAATGCGGTTTTATGATTAACAACTGAATAATAACCCTCGGGTTCAGGTGTTGGATGGGAGAGATGGTGATAATTTTTCTACAGTTATGCCAGATAGTAAAGCAAGTTGTATTTCTCCCCCAGCCTGGACTTTTTGCCCATGCAAAGTGCAGATAGTCAAAGAAGACTGTTGCGCTTTGTGGTGCTCACAATATTTTGAAATTTTGACAGTCCCACTGCTGTTGGGAGAATTGCTTTCTCTCTTTAGGTACTAGTGTTGTCTCTTTTTGGGTTCTCTCTCTTTTATCTTTGGGTTTTCACTCTTTCTCTCTGGGTGATCTCTCTCTCTCTATCTGGTTTTTCTCTTACTGGTTTTCTCTCTCTCTCTCTCTCTCTGGTTTCTCTCGCTCTCTCTTCCATCATTGTTCTTTCACCATCAACCATCTGCTGGATGTCCTGCGGGGAACGCACAGGCAGTTCATAACTCACGAAAGCCAGACATGGATGTGCTTATCTTAGCAAAATGCACCATGCATGACAACTGGCAAGGAGCAAAGTTTAGAAGCCAAACGCAAAAAAAGCACAGTAAACAGAATTCAGAGAGTGAGTGAAGAAAACAACATTGTTGTGAACAAGCGGGGTGATGAGAGGTCAAGCACAGGCATAGAAACTGAAACCTAATGCAGAACCACCTGCTTCTAAATGCAGGTTTAATTCCAGTGAGGTGGTTAACCCTTAGAATGCAAGCGGTACAGATCTGTGCCAGAAATGCACCAAATGGTAAATTGTTGTCATATAGACAAACAGCTCCTGATGTGGAAGTTTGTGTTGATGCTCAAAGTGTCATACTGAGCTTGGTGTTTGGTGTTCCTGTGTCACATAGAACCAAAGTTAGTGTAATTATTATTTTTTTAATTAAAATGATAACCGCTACTGGGGTTTTAAAATTTCATTACACACATATGACCATAAAGAACAAAGAAAATGTCTTTAAGTTTTATAAACAATAGATCTTTGAACATGGGAGAACTTACAGGACAGAAGTGGGAGGGGAAAACCTGCAGAGAGAGGGGCTCCGGAGAGCGACTGAGTGGTGGCGCGGCAAAAGAAAAAGAGCAGCAAACGACGAGCGTGTAAGAGAACAAACGGCCGCTTCAGACTGTTTTACAGTTTTTGTTTGTTTGACTAATACATCGAGTTTTAAGAACACTCTGAGTTCTAAGGGTGAACATCACCAGCTCCAGGCTCTAACTATTAGTCCTGCTGTGTATTCTCCTTGCTAGATCAGCTGTTCTGCTGCCTCCCAGTAAGTTAAATGTCATCTCTCACCATAGTGGACCCATACCTGACTCTCAGAGTCCACGTTTTTGGTCATTATTTCCCAACAGCCCAAGCCCATAGCAACCCCCCCCCCGAACAACCCCTGCCCCCACCCTCCGTGAGGGAGATCCCGTAGAGTAATGCAGAAACGAACCTGCCAGGTTCCACAATGAAATCCTGAGGAAACAATAAACAGCCTCTACAGCTGGAAGCTGCATGCTTCTGCCGGCGTTCTCCTGCAAGTCAATTAGGCAGCAAATGACCCGCAGAACATACAGTAATGGATGCAGTACCACAGGACTTCACTTTAATACATCACAATTATGACAGTAATTGGTTCTGATGGTTCATTGTATTTCCCTGCAAGCGCTCCTAAGTTTCCTTGCTTGCCTGTGAGAAAACTTCACGAAAAGGTGGAGCCGTTCTCAGACGCCGGGTCTGAGGTATCCTGCCAAAATGCTTTGCTCTGTCTGCACAAACCAGCAGACCTCAACGTCCAGACCTGAGGGCTTTGTGAAACGCTGAATGTGAAATGAAGCAAGGCCATGAGAGCATGAGTCACTGCATAAAATGCCCGGCTATCTTTGAACATCTCCAAACTTTCAAGACGAGGCCTACTCACTGCCATGGCAACAACAAGCTGCTCGCAACCTTCAGGGAATGACTTGGTCAAAGTGGTCTTGACAAAACAAGCTCTCTGATCCATGACATAACATGACATATATATATACTCTACACTCGTATAAGGGTGTCTCTAAGAATTCTTTGCAGCAATGCGACTGAAAAAAAAAATGGGGAGCTCTGTATAGTTTTGTTTTCTCTCAGTTCTTTTCATTTCATTTTTATCGAATCTGCCTGTTGGTTTGGTCTTTGCATTCACTGATCCACTAGAAGAAGAACCACTTTTGGTTTTCTAATGAATCATGGTTGAAAAAGAGATTTTCAGATTTTAAAAGGTTCAATGAAAACATCATGTAAAAGTCCTATAGCAACTAGATCTATTCCCGAGATAAATGAGAAGTGTTATTGCGAAGTTTTGGAGACACACAAATGTTGGTCTTATAGGCAAAAAACTTTGTTAAAATATCTTACTCTGTGGATTAGAATTATGAACTTTCAGAAGCCGGTGCTTTACCACTGCGCCACTGTGGGGGAGGGAATTTGCAAGCTCTTACCAATCCATTTATGTGTACCACTGAGTCTCTGTTTATAACTGACTTGAGCTATTGTGTCTGAATTAAAGTCTGTTTGAGAGTCTGAAGTCAGTTAGCTGTATATATGGTCACTGCAGGAGATATTAACAGACATTTTGTCATTGGAACCATGTGTATATCGCTCAAAAAACTGTAGGAGGAGAAGAGGCACCAAAAAGAAGAATTGTGACACTAATTAAACTTAACTTCATAAAGGTTTTCATAAGGTTCTTTGAATCTCACAAACACACACACCCACATAAAATAAACGTCTCTAAAGAACCATATATTGAAAGCTTTGTTAGCACTTCACAAGAAGACTACCTTTACAAGTTTTTTGAATGGATTATTCCTCATTACTGGATGATTGGAAGCTGAACATTACCTGCCAAATATGTTACATCGTCTAACAGATACTGACTAGCTGTCAGGGCTGGGGTCTGACAGTGGGTGACCGCTAGGGGTCACCCTTATTTCAGTTAGTTAATGGGGTTGGTTTGGGCTTTTTTTTTAAGTTATTAGTCACTGTGGGGGGTTTTATTATTCTGTAATCATATTCAGGTGTTTGGGTTTCAGTTAAGTGATTATGTTTGTTTATTTGTTCTTTTGGGTTTGTGTTTTGTATTTAAAGGGGGTTTGGTTTACTGTTCGGTGTGGGTTCACCATCTGCTTACTCTTTGTTTAGGACGTATATCGGCCCTCGAGCCTTTTCGTTTGTATTTTTGAGTTAGAAATAAAAACAAGAAAGAATGAAAGTCTGCCTGCGTCGCTCGTGCTTGGGGATCCAGGACTCTAGCATTATGATGTGTGATGAGGGGAGAGGGAGGACCATCCTTCCCACAAGTTATCTCATTCCCAGCCCTGGATGGCTGTGGCATCATCATGGTTCAAGCTCAGATTCCCAACTTCAGCTCACTCATTTCACTGTGCAGCTCTATAGTGCATCTGAGACAATAACTCATTGTTAATGTACAGCAGGCGAAGTGTAAATCATCATGACAGACACTCCGTGGGCTTCCCTTAAGCAATCACACATCAGGGACTCCTGCATCGATTTCTAAAGGTAATCATCTCCACTGTATTCCCAAGGTCATGGCCACGATTGTTATTGGCATCGCTGTGATCTAAGCCTATACTCTGGTCCAGCCTATTAGGAATTCATGAGCTCATAATGATTGTATGGTATGATTGTTCATCCCTTTCCAAACCACTGGGTTTGACTTCTCCATCAATCTCGACTCGTGAGGTGGATTAAACATGTATGATGCAATTATCAGATAGCAAATACATGGCTTTGACTCTAAAGCCATTAACTCTTTTGTGGAGCATGAGAAATCGAAAACCAGGATGACAAAAGCAGGCAAGGGACTCGACGTACTACAAACATTAGTCTTTCATTAATCAACTGAGCGGATTCCAAAGTCAGTTCTGTGGCTGATTTACTTTATCCAAGTAAATAACGTAAACAAAGACAAACTGAGAGTGCACCAACTTCATCCAGTACCTTATTCAACATTCAATCATTTGTTCATTGCTTCATTCATTACTCAGCTATTAATCTTGTACTCATAATCACTCATTCCAGACTTCAGGTGGCACTCTAACATTTATTTAGTACTTCATTCGGTACCCATAATCATTCAGTACTCAGTAATTAATTCAGTACTCAGTAATTAATTCAGTACTCAGTTATTCATCCTGTACTCGTAATCACTCATTTCAGACTTCAGGTGGCACTCTAACATTTATTTAGTACTTAATTCGGTACTTATAATCATTCAGTACTCATAATTAATTTAGTACTTGTAATCGCTCATTCAGTACTCCTAATCATTAATTTGGATTTTCATTTGGGACTCATAATCAGTGCACAAGAGACCTGAAATATAACTGTATAGTCTGTAATCTTTCATTAAGGGGATCAGCCTAGCGGATTCCAAAGTCTTGTTTGGGATAAACTTTGGGAATTTAAGATTTTTTTGAATGGAGTAACATGAATGAACCACTAATTCTGCTCTGAATCTGTCGTCTGATGTGTGAACAGCATATTTCAACAGTCTAGGCTGGCGGCGTTATGGCATTTTGCTCGTCTGCCCTGCAAGTTTGAGGGCAGGTGTGGAGGAATTCGTCTGAGAACATCTGAAATGAAAACAAATAAATAAATAAATACAAGAAAAATATATCACTCTCATGTTCAAGACCTGATTGCTATGTTCATAGATCTTTTATTACTAAAGAAAACATTTTTGTGAAACACAGGAAAAATATACATCAAAGCCTTCCCGTCAACTCACGCTTCTTATTGTATTTTTTGTGATAGGGACAGTTTGATGTGCTTTTTCAAAGCCGTCCTGAGCTCCTCTTAAGCAGTTCCCAGTGTTTCCGTTGACTGCCGAACCGTAGGATAAAGATGATCGGAGCAGAGAGCTGAAGCCTGGGCTTACATGACTACAGTCTGGCTGCACCAGGGCAGTGGCAGCCGGACAGTCTGTAGTTCAGTAAGTTTCCTGATCCACTCTGTGGGGTCATGGGGATCTCTGTTCTGCTAAATCACAAACCTCCTGCACTGATATAACAGATCATGTGTGGCACATACACACCTTTAAAGGTTGCTAAGTGGGTTGTTTTGGCCATGAATGTACAGCTGCTGGAGACCTTTGAAGGTGTGTACATCAACCCGATCTCAGGACTTTTCGTGCAGCCGTCAGGATGTAATTACAATGTAATCAAAATACGTGCTGCGACCACACTACCTGTATTGCATATCATGACGGCTGCACTAAAAGTAGTGAGTCCATACACTATATGGACAAAAGTATTGGGACACGCCTGTTTTTCAGATTTTGGACTAGGTCTCTTCCAGTGAAGGACAATCTGAATGCTTCAGCAGACCGAGCCATTTTGGACAACAGTTTGGGGAATGCCCTTTTCTATGGGGAATTTATTTTCTATAAGGAAAGGGTGGAGAGTTTGTTGTGGAAGAACTTGACTGGCTGCACAGAGCCCTGAACTGAACTCCATCCAGCACCCTTGAGATAACTGTTTACCATATAACCATATTAAGGTCTGTGCATTTGAATCATTAAAATCCCTGTTGGTGTAATGGTCATGCATCCCGATACATTAAGTGAACTACGTACAATAGTGACAAATGTGACATAAGTAATCTGAAAACGAAATGCTGTTAGTCTATTAGTCTTATGATTGTACACATACACTGTTTTACTAAATAACTAAAATATCTACGATGTGTCCCAAAAGTTTTAATTCCATGTGAAAGCATTTCTCTTTTCAAGTGCCTGTGATTGAGCTCTACATTTACAGCACCATTTATTTTATTATTACTTTATTTACAGTTAGCTTTTGCTAATTTGCTTGTGCTTTCTTTGCTTAACCTTTAAATATTATTTATCCATACGTTTCACTTTCAAATGTCATTTACAAAAATGTAAATGCACTGTAAACACAAATACCTTAGCCGTAACAAAGTGAGTTTACATGATCTTGTCGTGGCACGATGTAGTATGATCTTGTTAGGAGGCAAGACTAGGGAGGCAGCAGGGCAATGTGGGGCAAAAACACTTCTTTTAGCTGATTGCTTTATTTATCCAAGTAAATAACAAACAGAGTCAACCAATTTCATTCAGGACCTTATTTAGTACTCAAGCATTCATCCAGGACCTTATTCAGTACTCATAATCATTAATTAAGTACTTCATTTAGTACTCAGTTATTCATTCAGTACAAGTGTCTGTTCATTACCTTACTCTGTGCTCACAAACACTCATTCCATACTTCATGTGGTACTCGTAATGGTTTGAGTAACTGAATAACTGAATACTCAGTAATTATTTCAGTACCTTATTCATTATCCTTAATTGAGTCTTTAGTAGAGAGATTTTGTAAACCATATAACTAACGGCAGGCACCACATTGCAGAAAAGTAAACCACTACTGAACCCCGCCCCCCCCAAAAAAAAAAAACACCACTTCAGATTATGAAACTTCAAAACAAACAAATCACAACAAATCACAAGTAGTGCAAAATACAAGTGAAGAGCTGCAGCTGCAATGCACAGCTTTCTCACACCTTACATTACTACACACACACACACACACACACACACACACACACACCTTACTTAGTAAGATTACTTAGCTAGGCCTGAGAAAACATGATCTAATGTGGCAGGTAGTGGAGCTGAGATCAGCTCTTGTTAAGCCAGGGCCAGAGCGAAGTGAATGTAGCACTGAAAAGTGAGTACAGAGGCTGATACATTGGAGGTGTCAATCCTTAAAGGGCGAGATAAGAGCTGTACTACAGTGTCCTGGGGGCAGCGCTTTGTTTGGGTCAGTGGATAGAGTGTGGCAGGTTGGCTTCCAGCTAAAGTCTTACGAAGGAACCCTCTAGGTTCCCTTTATCACTTACACCACTCCAAGATAATCAACTACAAAGTCTATCTTCCGTTCCTCTGGAAGTCTCTGCCTCTAAATCTCTGTCTTCAGGGGAACTGGACTAATGTTTGACCATTAAACACCCCCTGGAGCTCCACCTTGCTGGTGTACAGTTGGAGACTGTAGCGCATCTGCTGTAGCCATCCTGTAGCCCAGTGGTCCTCAAATCAGTCTCTGGGCCCCCCAGGTAGTCCACATGATGAATGGGGTGGGAGGCTCCAGCTTGGAGCAAAATGTTTCAAAATAGCCTCTGGAAAGCATTTAATGGTTTGGCCGTTTGGGAGAGTCGTCAGCAGATTTGCATACGGCGTCTCACTGGGAAGACTTTAGACAGAAGAAGGTAAAATTTTAAATGAGACCTGACAAGTGAACAGAAAGAGAGGTGCTGTATGAGTCCAGGTATGGAGCAGTGATATAATTCAGGTGTTTATGACTGATTTAGGTGGAAATAGTTTCTGTCCCATTCATTACGTGGGCTGCCTGAGGGAACTTAAGACTGATTTAGGTGCAAACCAAATCAGATTTGAATGCAAGATTTTTTTTTTTTTTTTTGCCACTCATTGCTATGAAATCTATTGGTTGGGGAAAAAATGAAACAGTATTTGTCAGTAACGGCAGGGCGTGATGGACAAAAAACAAACTCAAACAAATGCTCATTTCATCTCTGCTCAACATTTTGAAGCATTTTTCACTCTAGAATTTGATGTTTTCTGCTTTTGAAACTCTATTTTGCACTATAGCTTTACTAAATCTCTCAATAATAGAAAAGCAGATCATATTTTAAGCTTGGGCCTTTCAACTGTTACTATAACTATGTTATAGTTAAAGTTATAGTAACATAGTTATAATAACATAGTAATAACTATGGTAATGTTAACCTCGATCAATTTGCAGTTATTTTCAGCTATTAATAATTATTTACTCCACTCATATCTTCCATTTTTAGCTCCATCTAGATCAGAGCCTTCCTAAAGAGCACAGCAGGAGCCTGGTATCCAGCCAAGAAGGTAGAAACCAGTTCAATTGAACCTTTAGTTCTGGTTTGGGTTGTTTTTATTGTCAGATGTCTCTGTGGAGAACAGTGTAACTGTGGCATAAATGAGTTTAATATTTACGATACCCAGTTGCAGAATTAATTGCCTGGTGTGCAGAAGCTCTCTGTATTGTTTGTCTTGGGCTGGTTTTTTTTTCTTCCAGGCACCGTTCGGGGCGGCCTGAACACACGAGGAGAAAACAGTTTATCCCTGAGTATTTGGAGCAGTAGTAAACAATATCTCCGTGGCGAATTACTTTGGTTTGACTTGTTGCCAAAAGCCCATGCCCATGACACTTCGCCGATAAGAAATTTTAATTATGGGCAAAGGCACTTCCAAACAACAGCGGCACTGCTTTTATGTAATACCCCTTCGGAGGCCGCGGCCTCAGAGAAAAGAGCCGGGGCAGAGAGTTACCGGCCGCCCGGGCTTTGAAATATGCGTGAGAATGGAGCCGTCATCCCCGGGCAGAGACAATAAATGTCAACAGACCTCTTGCCTAGGTGTGGTGGAGGCCTCGGCGCGGCCGTGTTTCAATTGCCTCGTTGTGGAAATACAATGTGACAAAGTGGCAATTGAGACAAGATTATGGCATAAAATACCTTTAGCCTGGCTATTTCCAAGGCCAGAGGCACGCCGACGCCGATTCCCGTAGAGCCATTTTCATACCAGCCTCTATCTCACAAACGATGTTCACATCACAAGCGGATTCTCTGCAGCCGTTTATTGAGCAGTGTTTACAGGCAGGACTGAGCCCAGCCTCTCGAAAACACACAAGTATAGTGGAGAAGAAGGGCAGTTTTACACCCAGGACAAGGCCATTCAGATTTCAGCAGCACAAAAACTGATAACGTTAACTTAGATGAGTCTGGAGAGGTCACCGTTAAAGCTACAGCTATATTGTAACAAAAACTTATTTGCATAAACACACACACACACAGACACACACACACACAGACACACACACACACACATACATACTGCTCTGGAAAGAAATAACAGGGCATTGCAAAAATGTTACATTTCTCAGGTTTTATCTTTTATAGCTGCAAGTATTGAACTGAACAGATTTGCCTTAGTTTTTAAAAACTGCTGACAGTATTTCTCCTCATTTCCTCAAAAAATATTGTTGTTTAGAGCATCATTTTAAAGGAAATGACAAAACATCAAAAAAAGATAAATGATACAGTGTTTACAGAACCTGAATAATTCAAAGAAAATGAATCTCTTGTTCTCTCTTAAACAAAATGGCAATAATGACCTTTGAGGAACTTCTAGTAGTGTTTTACCATCCAACTG
>JBBPCY010000032.1:15593904-15605107 GCA_037974405.1 Brachyalestes nurse | reverse complement strand
TATTTGGAAATGAGGAGAAATATTGTCAGCAGTTCTTAAAAACTAAGGCAAAGCTGTTCAGTTCAATACTTGCACCTGTAAAACTTGCACCTTGATAAACTATGCTGTATATTGGACTTGACCAAATGAGATAAAATTGGTTTAGAAAAATAAATAAGTACAATATTATTATTACTGTTATTATTATTAAGTACTTTTATTCAATTATTCGTTTGTTTTTAAACAAACGTTACCAAATTTAGTCATGGCCAGCTCAACCTATTAGCTCATTCTGCCCCTATCATACATTACCACCAATGTTGGGCTGAGTTTTGCTTTTTCACCTACAAACCCTTTTTTAAAGACTCTTTTAAGGTCCTCTTGGTTATATAAGTCAGTCACAGTCAGGACAAAATCATGAATGAAAATCTCACACACTAGAATTCATAAACATTCATTCATGCATGACCCAAGCAGGGAGCGAACCATGAGTCTCAACCAAACCCACGGTTCAGTTCTGACCACAGATCTGAACAGACCTCAGCTGAACGGGGCGGGGGTCCGGAGAGGCCCGTTCATCAAACGGAACATAAAAATGCAGCAGATAAGCATCGCATAAACTGTAAGAGTTATAAAGCGCTCAGTTAACCGAGATACGGACAAATAAACACCGTCCCGAATCAAAAAGGACGTTGTAATGCTCAGCCAGTCTGGTCACATGACACACTTAAAAGGCTAATCCTTGAAAAGAGCTTCGTTTCATTTCAGAACTGTTTTATGAGCTTCTATAAAAGAGCCTATGGTTTACAGGCCGCACGTCTTTTATTTTGTTTTTTAGCCCAAATTACTGGGAAATTCTGATGTACAGCATGAGCTTGGGTCAGTTTCTCTGCTCTCGGCTAATTAAACTTTCATTTGTCATTAAATCTCCTGAGCTTGACTTTTATAGATCACACACATTTGGGGTAATAAATGCAGATCAAGTGGAGTCTTCTACACTGAGGATGGAGATGGTGTTGGTGCTGCTGGTGGTGGTGTGTGTGTATGTATGTGTGTGTGTGTGTGTGTGTGTGTGTGTGTGTGTGTGTGTTCTCCCTCAGCCGCCTGGCCTGGGCTGAATGGTGTTTTGTGATGGAGAGGGATTGCAGCCAGCCATGCTGAAACTGCACCAGTGATTAGGAAAATTGAGTTTTTCAGAGCCAGTGGCTCTTTTGAATCAAACTCTGCGACTTGTCGATTTGGGAAACTTCCCAGTGCATACGAGTCTCACCCGGCAGAACACGGCGAGCGCGCCGCGAATAATCATAGGCCTCACGTCTTCCTTTCAAGCAAATTAATTGTTAATCCGCTCTGACGTTTCCCAAACACATCGCGGCGAAGGTACGTCCTCAAGGTGCTCCGATTACGCAACAGTTACTTACTTCTCAGGGAGAAAAGCCTTGCGAACCTAGTGCCGCCTTCGTCAAAAAAACCCAGCAAGACCTCGAGCCTGCGCTTTCTGAAGTAATGCTATTTCCCCAGGCCCTCGGCACGGCAAAGTGCAGAGCAGCGAACGCTTCTCCGGGCTATTTGCAGGTAAATTGAGGCTTTTTGTACAAGTACTGTGTTTGATTGATGAAAGAGAAGAATTTCTTCTCCCTAAATTGATGTTATGAGGTTGACTGCATTAAAGTTCAAGAGCTTTGATTGAGAATTTCTGGACCTTTTGTTGCTTTGCTAAAACCTGTGGAGTCAAAACACTCTGAATAATAATAAAAACCCCACTTCTGTTGCATTTGCAGACTGATGTCTATTTTTTCTGCAATCAGGTTCCTCGCAGATGAGAATAATTTGGTACATTTTGTCATCCTTTCTCAAGTGCCCTTCTAGATGATTGCCTAAATGTTTGCCTACATGGGGGAGCTGACCTGGATTTTACCGTTTAGCCCTCATGTTCTGTTCAGATTTTCTCGGTGCTTGGGGTAAATTTGACCAGTAGTTTAAAGATTTCTTGCAGAGTTTATATGTTGGTACTTAATGTTTCTTTATTGATTACCTATCTGTAATAAATATCAAAGTTCTGGTGGAAAATATGTTTCCCCCCATGTCATGTGGTCCTGATTCTGTTCAGTTAGGCCTCGTTCACACGGGCGTCTGAATCAGGCGTTTTTCTGGCGTTCGTGGCTCCAGGTGAGCGCGGACTGAGCGCCGACCGTTTTTCTGCTCATTGGAGTAAATCACAGCGTCCACACGGGCGTTCAGCCCCGGCGCTCGGTCGGCTGCGCGTTCGGGTGGCATCAAAAAACGCTGCATGTAACGTTTTCTTGATATCAATTTTTGCTGAAATCCTAACGAACACAAAGAAAACGCCGGTACTGCGTTTACATGGCGTTCGGTTGATGTTCTGGAGGACTGAATATGTCCCATGATTCAATTGTTCTGAGAACCGTGACAAATCACGTTTTGAAGAAAAATGTAAAACTACAAATCCCAACACGTAAACAATCTGGAGAGAATGATTACTGCCCCCACAGGTGAATACACGTAACTACACTTTGGGCTGCAGGCTGGAGTTAAACAGCGTCAGACGAACGCCAGTGAAACGCCAATCAAGCGCAGATACAAAACGCTACAAAAACACACCTGGAGTTCAGAGCACATTCATTTATCCAAGATTCAAACGTCCGTGTGAATGAGGCCTTAGGGGTCTACCACCCACCCTGGAAAAATTTAAGGGAAACACTTCCCACACTAAACAGTCACCATTCTAGGCCTGCTGTGCAAAAAGTAGTTACTTCAAAACAGGCTTAAGCACTGTGGAGTTCTTCACGTCACCTTTGCATTTCAGATAAATGCACATAACTAAATCTATAGGGTAATGCTGACACTATATATTAATGTGTGAGCCCCAGTTTAGTAACAGGGTTAAAATTAGTGCAAATACTGTGTTGATATAGACAATTCTACCAAAAAAGGACAAATATTAGCCAGCACGTAGTACTGGACAAGTATTTTGCTACAGTGAAACAAAATGCCTTGTTGTATGTAGTGCAAACAGCTACAAAGAGAGGAAATAAAAAATCCTGGTGGAAAGTTGCTTTGGAGAAAAGCGCCAAATGATATGGATTTAAATATGTTAGAAAATGGAGCCCAAGAAATTCAGATGTTTAGTTACTTAATAAATGTCCAAAGCATATTCAAATTTACACATTTTGAATCGGACTTTATTAATATTAGTATTTATTAATATGAATGAAAAAATATGCACTCCTAAGCATAAAGATGTTCAGTAAACAAATTTGAAAAAAGTATTCAGACATCGCAAGGGAATGAAATTAGAGCTTCTGTTGGAAGTTTTAGCTTTGAGACATCTATGACAAGTACGTAATTAGTTTTTGCAGCAATGTGGTTCAATGTTGGCCCATTCCTCTTGGCAAACCATCCTAAATTCCCCGAGGTAACAGACTAGCAATTTTAAAACCTGCCAGAAATTTTCAATGGGATTTAAATCTGTAGATTGGCTGCACCATCGCCTACTTTCTAAATCAGTTCTGAGTTATGCATTTGGCTTTCTACACTATATCGACAAAAGTATTAGGACGCCTGATCATTCCACCAACAGGGGCTTTAATGACATTACATTCAAATCCACAGACTTTAATCTGGAGTTGGTCCCCCTGCAGCTATAACAGCTTCCACTCTTCTTGGAAGGTTTTCCACAAGATTTTGGAGTTTCTGTGGGAATTTGTGTCCATTCATTCTGTAGCATTTATAAGGACAGACACTGATGTTGGAGAAGGTCTGGATCACAATCTCCGTTCCAGTTCATCCCAAAGAAACACACGACTGGTCGACTTCTCTCAGGGGGCGTTGACTCATACATACATATACTTATCTAAGATTACATATACATATATATTTTTTTCAATACACATGTCCATATTTGTATTCCTAGATTGTTTGTATAGTGAACCTTTTATACTGTACTGTTGTGTGGTATAGCTTTATTCTAGTGACAATGTAAATTCATTTTCTGTAATCATTTAATCCTCAATAGAGTTTACTGAGGTAACTGACTTCTGGGAAAATGTGGAAATGTTGACTTGCCTCTTATCCTGCAAGTGGCCACTTGTCCTGCACTTCATCAGGAGACAAAGTAAACAGTCAGTGTGAAATGGAAATCACAGCACCTTTTCCTTACAGTGCGACTTGTTTCTTTGTGAAACCCAGTATGAAGGAGCTGAGCATTTTAGTTTGTTGGCAGGTGGAGAGTGGTGGGAGGTGGAGGTGAAATGTGATAAGATTACTTAATAAAACATTTCCCCACTGGTGCATGGTCCTCCAGAGGTCCAAACATTTTGATGGAACATGATGGTACAAGAAGAATTCTGTCTTTTAAATGATGCTATGATGCATTTGAGGAGTAAACAAGGTCATTATTCTGACTTCTACTAATTAATACATTCATAAATGTATTTATTGCCATTTTTGACTAACAAATCCAAAAAGTAAAAAATGAAAGACAAAAAAATTCAAATAATGCAAAATGAGGCTTTGAAGTCAGACCAGTGTGTGTGTGTGTGTGTGTGTGTGTGTGTGTAATAACACACTGCAAGCACAGCCCAGAACACATGAACCGCATGAATACACCTGTCTCACCTGTCCACTGGACCTTTCCCCAGATGGACCACACTCTTCATTCCTTTAGTAATTGAACTGTGTGGCCTCTGGTGGGCAATCAAGAGAGCAGGTGTGAGAGAGAGAGTGACGTTAACAGAGAGACACACCGAGGCTTACCTTAATATCTGCTTTCTCTATGATTAGGAATACAGAAACAGGCGTTTTGTTGAAACATGCCACTCATTGATATGTGCTTCCGCGCCTTTCTGTGCATGTGCTGTTCCACAGAGCCACCCTCATAAATCAGTGCTACCCTGCACTGGGGACACTGGCAGCTGTATAAGCTTCAAGGTAGTATGAATCTATATTAACTGCTTATGAAATATATGTTTTCAATTAAGTATATTTTTCTCGGGTTATGGATATTATTTGCCCATTTCTCATCATTATCAGTGTTATAAAGTGACTGTATAAACTTGTAGCTGTATAAACAGTACAAACCTAAAGGTCGACCTATAAAAAGACACCTAATATAATTATAATTATAATGTGGATCACCAGACGAGTGTTCGATATTTAAGGAGCTATTAAGTGACATGCAAGGTTACAGATTCCTTCAACTTAGAAAGGAAACTGGGTTTATTTGACATGTTTTAATCAGCAGTAGTAAAAACATGTGGTGTGCAAAAACCTTTGATGTAAAGTGTATTATTGGGAATATGGAATTTTCTATTCATTTTAGTGCACAATTTGTATTTTATTTTTTGTTGAGATACATAGTGTGTTGTTCCTCAACACGCTAAATTCAGCAAATAGTGTGTTATACAATGTTATTTTCATTTAGAAAATCAACAAAGTCTAATTCGACAAGGGTGCCAGCTCATCTGTATACAACTTTCACAGTCAAAAATGTAAAGATTAAAGGGCTCCAGCATCGGTCTAAGAAGTACAAAACCATTTTTCCTTTTTGTTAATCCCTACCAAAGGTGCCAATAATCCTGAAAAAAATAGGATAAAGTCCCACCAGGTGTTAAGAAAACAGCGCCAGAGTTTGATGAGAGAGATCGTGGTCAGTGTACATGGCTGTTGTTAGAAAGAGATCAGAGATGGAGCTGTCAGTTGCAGTTATTCCTCAGAATTTAAAGTAAAAGAAATCAATGAATTCATTCTCTGGGGGCACCTGCTGCACAACACTCACCCACAGGCTCGAAAGAAGCACTGAATGAGCTCAAAATGAGGATGAAATCTGATTTTGGAAGAAGGTAAAGTGAGGTCAGGCTATTTTTAGACCACTATTCTCCCCTTGAGGTGTTTTTGCCGTTTTTGGTGTGGGGGTGTATGAGGGTGTGCTCTCACCAGTTTACAGTCCTCCAGAGAGTTGACCAGCTGGGCGTTCTGACAGGACAGGATGGCACCAGCCAGGTTCAACATCACACAGACCGCTGACAGCAACATGAAGAAGGTGATCTAGAGAGAGAGAGAGAGAGAGAGAGAGAGAGAGGAAGAACAAGACAAAGAGAGAAGAGAAAGCAAGAAAGAGAATAAGGGAGAAAGAACACAGGCTATCAGTAACACGACCTTTGAGGGTAAATGAGAACTTTAAATAAAAACAACAGGATGCAATCTTGCTTCCCCACTAGCTTTACATCTGTTACAGCAGAGTACGTCTCATCCCTTCATCTCTTTTGAGTGAAAGCAAATACATTACCAGGTTTGATGAAAAATCAAATGCAAGTGAAATGAAATCAACATCCCAAAACATGTAAGGTGTATAAAGTTTTGCTGCAGCTATGAACCTAATAGCTCACAACTGAAGAAACCTTAAGCCTGACCATAAGTAATGACTCTAAATTAACATTCTTTATGACTCTTTGATTCGTTTAAAGCATGGAGTCTGCAGGTCATTTTAAAGGCGTTCTCAGCAACCTGAACATCCTCCACAAGGGGGAGCTGTGAGTCCCTTGCAGCAAATTTGGATGCGAGTCTGACAGGATTGCTGCTCACCTAGACGGTAGTGATGACAATTTTTTAAATCATTGTTCAGTCATTTGTTTTCATGACTGGACTGTCATGAATCCAGCCACACCACTGCCACACCCCCCACCACGCCATCACAACCAACCAATCAGTGGTCCCAGGAATCCCAGCCACGCTCTTTGGTCACGCCCCACTCACACGCACCCTCCACCACACCCCTGCGATCGACCTATCGACTGTGTTCTCCAGAGTTTTAGCCACACCCCTCAGTCACGTCCACCTCGGATGCACACGGAATCAGTCTTCTGGTCTGCTATTTATACACAGACGTCACACACTAACCTCGTTTAATCAGTAACTTACCCCCCGTGTTCCTTGGATTACTCTTTGCTTTGTTCTTCGTGGACTACCCGTTTCTTGGACTTTGGTAGAAACTTTGCCTGTCACTAACTATGAACTTTGTCTACTGTCTTGTGTAGTCTCTGGTCACCATACTGTTTATCTGTCCTCCTGTGTATCGACTCGGTCTGTTACCATTCACCCCACTACTTTGTCCTGCAGGCTGTATTTTGTTTTAACTACTGCCATCCACATTCAACAATAAAACTTCTTTTCAGATCTACGTTCATCATCTGCAACTGTGCTTCCCTCTGAACCGTGTCATGGACACATGACCAAGACCACATGGTCTCTGGCAGCTGGTGGTCTAGTGGTTAGGGCGTTCGCCCTGTGATCAGAAAGCCGTAGGTTTCGAATCCCAAGACTGCTAGTGGCACCACTGAGATACCCGAGTAAGGTACCGTCCCCACACACTGCTCCCCGGGTGCTGTGTTCCTGGCTGCCCACTGCTTCACTTGGTGAATGGGTTTAAATACAGAGGAAGAATTTCACACTTGTGTGCTGTGGTGAGTTTACATATGACACAATGGTCACTTTCATAATAATATATTATATATTATAATATATTAATGGAGCCTACACAAACTGCACAGGACCCTGGAGTCATTTTCAATCCTGTGCTTTCCTTTGATAGTCATTTAAACTTTGAGGTAGGTTTCATCCCACTGGGAAATACAGCTTGCCTTCATAACTATCTCAAAGGATGCTGCTGCAATGTAAAGTGTAAAGTGAAGATTCTGTCATATGTGAACACACCACAGCACACAGTGTGTTCTTCCGCCATATTTAACCCATTCACCAAGTGAAGCAGTGGGCAGGCAGGAACACAGCACCGGGGAGCAGAGTGTGGAGACGGTATCTTACTCAAGGGAACCTCAGTGGTGCTTAGCAGTCTTAAGAATCGAACCCACGACTTCCTGATCGCAGGGTGAACGCTCTAACCACTAGTGTGTATATATATATATATATTACAGTAATCCCTCACTTTGCGCGGAGGTTACAATCCAAGAGCACCTGTGTATAGTGGAAAAACATGCTCCCAGAACACTTTAATTTCATTTTAAACTCAGTTTAATGTATTACCCTTAAAGAAAATGTAAAGGAAACCCGTATT
Organism: Brachyalestes nurse; assembly: GCA_037974405.1. Lineage (NCBI taxonomy): Eukaryota > Metazoa > Chordata > Actinopteri > Characiformes > Alestidae > Brachyalestes > Brachyalestes nurse. The sequence continues at coordinate 15,597,039 of JBBPCY010000032.1, read as the reverse complement.
CACCTCTTTTTTTAAGGTAAACCCATCTTTTAATTTAAATTCCCCGCCGAGATATGCAACTCGGAAGGTTGAGTGACAAAAGTATTGGGACACTGCGGCGAGGTGTCCCCTTGAAAACATCCAGAAAAAATATATTTATTGCCACAAAAAAGCAAAAAAAAAAAGGTGGAGGATATTTGCAGTTTCATGACTCACGTAAAACTGGGGGATTACTGTGTATATATATACACGCACACACATATATATATATATATATTAGGGCTGGGAAAGGTAACACGTTATTATTGCGTTAACACATTATTTACTTTCACCAAAGCAACGCAAGCATTGAGCTATTTAATATGGACAGAAGTAATGGGACACCTGACCCCCGCAAAAACCAGCCAACGCATATACATACAGTGTAATAATAATAACCTCTACTGGGGTTTTAAAAATGAAAAAAGTCCCTAAATAAAGAACAGAAAGACTGTTAGAATGCTATAAGAAACAGGTGACGGCTGTCATTTCAGTGGGTTGTACTAAGGACTGAATAAAAGGGTGCCTAAACTTACACACATGGAACATTTTTGGTGTGTTTCCAAAATGTTTAACTGCATTCAATTTTGCAGCATTATGTCATATTGAAGCTTGTTCCATGTACAGGTGCTGCTTTCTTCTTTTCACTCAGAAAATCAATAAAATGTACAATCACTCTATTTGTCTTCCAGCTTCTAAGCAAAGTAAACTGATGCTTTCAAGCGTGTGAAAGTGAATTAGTAAGATAAAAATCCATAACACACTATACATCACGCACAGAAAGATTTACAATAACTCAGCATTATTGAGATTCATCGGCAAACAGTAATGCTGTGAATGCTCAAGGGCATTTTGGACAGCAATATATTACCCTGTTAAAGTCATACAAAAGGAAAAGTGTGTTAAAACGAATACTAAAGCATGAAGCAAGCCAGCTATTTTCTGAAATAAGGTTGAAATTGGTTTCCAGTTTGTACGCTTTGTGTGTAACAGTGTATGAGAAAAGGCTGTAATGAAAAACGTAGAGTTAACATCAATCAGAAGTCAAACTGTGTATGTGTGTGTGTGTAGCTTCAAATTTACACTGAGAATGAAAAGAGGAATCTTGCACATAAAGAAACAAATCCGCTGTGAGCTCAGCTAAAGTTATGGCCTAGTTTCTTTTCACTTTGTATCTTTTCACTAAAAAATAGTCAGTTTATGAAGAATAAGCGAAGTGATACCAAACTACTGAATCCGATGCTCCTCTGCTGCATGATGCATGCTGACTTCTGGAAGCACACAAGAAGTAGAGCTTACAGCCCACCTCAGTTCAGTAAGTAAAAATACACATTACTCAGGAAGTATACCGGAAGTATAGTTAGTTTAAATTGTTTTAGTTTGGTTTAGTGGCTCTTATAAGATTACTCTGTTGGTCGTGCAGAAATGCATGTAGGCTATTGTGAGTGTGACCCATCGCATGTTCTCAAACAGCTGTTACGGCTGGGTCACGTCTCGTCAGCGGCCACCAGAGGTCGCTTTTTAAGTTTGGGGTTTTTGTGTTTTCGGTTGGGGACTTTTATGTTATAATTATGTTCAGCTGTTTTTGGTTTGAAGTTAAGTGCCTGTGTTTGTTTATTGGTTCATTGGGAATAGGGTTTAGTATTTAGTTCTGTAAGGTGTCGGTCAACCCTCACCTTAACATTGGTCTTTGCTTTATTGAGGAAACCGCAGTTTATGGCTGTTGGGGTTCTCATACCTGTTTTCATTTCTGGTTTTGAACAATAAAGAACATGAAAGGCAACTACGGCTCCTGGTGCTTTTATGCATGACCTGAGGTCACGGAATGGGGACCGAGATGTGACAACAGCATAAACTAAAAAATCTTTACTAACAAAAACATGAATTGGTTAATGGTAGCTAATTTTTTTAACTCAAAGATATCTAAATTTTCTCATCAGTTTTGAACCGGTCATGGGAGCACAAGACACTGAGGCATGTGGGGAGTGAAGGCTAGTCCAAAGGGTCCGATCCCTAGAACAGGGATTTTTCCTTGAAGCCCCCCTTGCCTGTGTCCAAGAACAGCCAGACCCCGCATCCCCAACTCCTACCCACATAGATGCACAAAAAGAATAAAGTGATTAATTACAAACTGTGTAACATGTGCAATTTTCTTTCTTGGGCGAACCACCACAACTGGGCAATTTAAAACATTATTGTGAATGCCTGTCACTCATACATACATCTATATATCTAAAAATATATTTATGTAAATATTTTACTACACAGATGACCATATTCTATATCTCTAAATTGTAGTGTACATTTTATACTGCACTGTTAGTATAGTATTCTATTATCTTATTCTCTGTTGTTTCTTAATTTTTAACTTTGTACTGTCCACATTCTGCCGTGGCAAAACAAATTTCCCACTTGTGGGAATAATAAAGGTTTATCTTATCTTATCTTATCTTATTTGCAAAAAATAAACAGCAGTTGTAGGTTTTTGCCCATATACTCAGAAACACACACACTTATACGTTTCTCAGACATTGAGATTTTATGAATTTAATGTGTACAAATATAATTTTGGTAACCTAAGTGCAGACAAAATTGTGTGCACCCCCTGCGATCTCTAGTGCCCCCCTAAGGGGGGCCCGGACACCAGGTTGGGAACCACTGCCCTAGAACACCTAAAGAAATACAAACTGCTGAAAATGTTATGCTGGCTCGGACGGAGAGATGTCAGAACACACAGTGCATCACAGCTTGCTGCATATGTGGCTAAGTAGCTGCAGACCAGTCAGAGTGCCCACACTATACGCGTACCAACAACAGTCAAGTCAAGTAGGTTTTGATTTCTACCATATGCAGACAGTACACAGTAAAACGAAACTCTGTGCCTTCAGGACCACGGAGCAACACAAGAATCTTTTCAGAACAGAACAGAACACAAGACCACCAGGACACCATATGGCAAGGAGTCATGCCAGCAGAGGCAGTGTGATGTTCTTTGCAATGTCCACAGCACATCTTCACACACACACTTACACACACACATACACACACACATACACACACACACACACATACACACACATACACACACACACACACACACACACACACACACACACA
>JBBPCY010000032.1:15559463-15582143 GCA_037974405.1 Brachyalestes nurse | reverse complement strand
CATATAATTTTAAATGTATTTATGTAATAGTATTATATATATGTGTGTGGGTGTGTGTGTGTGTGTGTGTGAATGGCGTGTGCGTGTGCGCCCTGTGTTGGGCTGGCGTGAGTCCCTGACTTGGGATATATATGTTTTTTTTTATTACTATCAATATTGTTACGTATTATTATGTATATTAAAAATTTAATTAATAATCATTATATTCATGTCCGTTTGGAGTCTAAATAGATTAATATGCTTATATGCTAAAAAGTATTAATATGTTTCATTAACAGATGTCAGGCATACATTTTACATAAATTATAAACGGGTCCCTCAGGAGATTCTGAAATGACCAAGATCCTGGCATAACATTGAAAATTAAGTTTATTTTATAAATTAATACATTTAACATAATACATTTCATCTCAAAATCTCAATGCGCATAACTAAATAAATAAAATATCTGAAATTATCTCCAGGTGAACATTTTGTAATAGTTACTGCTGGGGTAAATTTGACTTTATACATTTTAATAGTTAAAAAAAACATGCATTATAAATCACAAATAAATAATAAAACCTGTGTATCCGTCAGAGTCCGTTCGATTCAGTACAGCTCTCTCTGTACTTCTAGAGACAGAAAAGCTATTCTAATATACACATTTTCTAATGATCGTGCACTGCTAAACTGGGCCGTTAATAACCCACTAGATCTGGTAAACTAAACCCCACCAAAACAAGAGATAAAAATTCATTCGGCTGTTTATGAATCATATCTGTTAATCCTTGAAGAAGGGCTTAATCTGTGTTACAAGGGGAAGCAGATGAGGATAAGATGTGAAAAACCCACAAAACAGCCCCCCTTCACCACCCCAGATGATTATTATAACATGACTGTTACTGTCAGACAGTGTAACTGATGTAACTTTCATCATAGCTGTGTAATCCCTCTAAGTATAAGGCTGGACACAGTAGCAGATGGTGGTTAATGTGGTAAATAAGTAAATAAATCAATTAATCAAACAATTAATTTAGTGTTATGTATAATGTACAATGATTGGGCTCCCCTTTTTCAATTTTGATTTAAAAAAACATTAAAAATATACAAAATCACACTTCAAGGCGACTGCCCAGGTCTCTGGGTGTAGCTGCATGCAGGTTCAAATTGTGTCCCAAAACTTTGAAGCCACTGAAAGTTTTGTCTATTCTTCATTTTTCTAAATTAAAACACTATAATAATTCTTTTTGAAGTTTTGGTGTGATTTCTTACACTGTTCTTAAGTTTTATTGTTATTCTTTTTATTGTCAAAAAAGGCGCCGCTTCTCTTACAAGTCTGTTTGGAATTTTGGCATGGTTCCGATGCAAAATGTTTTATTCATATTCAGTCTACTGCGCATATACAGCTTTTTTTCTGGGTGAATATTGAGCCCGAAGGACAGTAAAGTGTGGAAGGGTGACGAGTTAAGTCAGCTAGCAGCTTTTGTGCTGCAGTTGATTTGAGTTGATTCTCCCCTGTCCCCCATTTCTGTCCATGCAGTGCTGGAGCATCACACTTCGCATTTTCTTGTGGAAATTTATTCTAGTTACTTTAGTAACTTAAAGCAAAGTGGCCCATGTGAACACGCCACACCACAGCACACAGTGTGAACAGTGTGAAATTCTTTCTCTGCTTTTAACCCATTCACCGCGTGAAGCAGCGGGCTGCCACCAATGGGGGGCGCCCAGGGAGCAGTGTGTGGGGACGGTACCTTGCTCAAGGGCACCCCAGTTGTGCCACTAGCAGTCCCGGGATTCAAACCCATGAACTTCTGATAACTGGGGCAACTCCCTAACCACCACCAGACCACCAGCTGCCCGGTATGGTGCCACCACCTCATCGCAAGAAGGTGGTTCTATTCCCAGCTGGGCATCCAACAGTCTTTTCTGTGTATTTTTTTTTTGTTTAAGAGTTTGCATGTTCTCAGTGTGTCTGTGTAGGTTTCACCGGGAGCTCCGGTTTCCTCCCACAGTCCAAAGACACACACATCAGGTGAACTGGAGATGCTTTATTGCCCCTAAGTGTGAGGATGTGTGTGAGCCATGTTTAGACTGGTGACTTGCCCAGGAAATTTCTGTGTCTTTCTCTTTATGAGATAAGCTCCAGCACCCCCCTGCGACCCTGGATAAGGAAGAGCATTTCAGAGAACAGATGGATGGACGGATGGATGGATGGATAGATGGATGGATGGATGGATGGATGATTTTCAATGCGAGTTCACTGGCATGATGTCCTACTTTTCATGCAAAATGTCACTAAATTAAAAATTCAAAAAGAAGAAGCATTATAGTGTCTCTTGGTAAATTTGCTCTTTGGAGCATAACAAAGCTTATCATGCTGCGCTTGAAAAGTGGCACATTGTGCAAGTAGCTTCTCACTGAAGTAATGCTTTCTTTGAGGTTTTTCATTGTATGCAGTTTATCTATATGTGTCTCAATTTTTTAAAAAAGGTCATTACCGGTCATTAAAAAAGGTCATTTTGACAAATTAGATAAATTACTTGATATCTCATATGGTTTGCTAATGCTAACTGGTGGGTATTAGCCTCCATTACTTGTTAGCTATGTTAGCCTCATATCTCCAGTGCAAATAAGTTTCAGGTGCCAGAAAAGACCTGAGAGATCAAGTACATCTGGGATGAGAGGGAAACTGCAAAACCCAGGCTAAATGATCTCTTTAAGTTGAAGTGTTCTGTCCATCCTGCTCTGTTATGACCTGCTTTGGGGGTGGGGGGTGTTGTGGGGGGGCCGGTGTGTTGACAGGCTGAGTGGTGAGCAGCTGGTGGCTCGTTCCTCTCATGACAGCTGGGCTGAAACGAGCTATGGCAGTCTAATATGATTCCAAATAAGGCAATCCTGTACACCTGTGAGTGTGGGACTGTCCAGCAGCGTCCACAAATGCTGAGTGACGCCCAGGCGGTGCAAGGTGTTAGGGGTCCTCACACTCTCGAGCACACCAAGCAAATCACACATATGCAGACACTTAAACACTTATTGGCACATACACCCACATACGCCTGCTTTTTGATGCCTTATGCGAATACGTCATTTACCATTTATTGAGGTGCTGCTGTGACAGAACATGAAGAATACTGATGCATGAATTTGTGCCTGTGTGTATGTGTTTGTGTGTATGTGTACACTGTGTGCGCATGAAGGTTAGTGTGGCATGAAATGTTTGTGAGCTTTGGAAGATCTCAAGGGGTCAGTATTTCTGGCAATATTTTTCCCATTTATGCATTACCTGTTATTTTCTAACACTGAAAGCCTTAAACAATCTCATATCCCTTTTCTCAGCATATTCAGCCAATATAATAAATAGATCATTTTTATAATTTAACCAACTGACCCAGAAAAAGCCCAAATTTCTCTTTTTCACTGTAAAAATCCACAAACAAAATACTGGAAGTCTTCAGCTCACACACAGATTAGTGTTGTAATATGCTGACAACGTGTTAAAAATGTGAATAGTCTAAAACTATGCACAGCTATTTACAATAACAAGTGAGTCTGTCCCAGACAGAATACATTTCGTTACAGTTCCTCTCCGACAGTTATTCTTCATCTCCACCTTCAGAAGAGTCAACAGTAAGGCACACACTGCATATGCCCCCAACCCTTTCTCACTTTCTCACACACACATACACACACACACACCTCACGTAATTGGCCTTCTCAGGCCACATGAAGACTTTTTTCTGCTTGTTTTTAGGATCTGAAATAAAATATATATTTAGTTATTTTTATATTTAAATGAAGCCATTTTTGAAAATTGATGCCATTTTTTAAGTTCCAAACACTGTAACGTGTATATATTTAAAAAAATTTTGAGATCTCTGGTTCTTCTCGGATGTCTGAAGTCTCCACTGACAACCCAGAGACACAGAACCTCCAAAAAAGGGAGAACTTTCGTGTAAGATGATGTTTTAGTAGCATCATGCTAGGATTCCCAGCAGATCATTGTCTAGGGCAGGGCTATTCAACTGCAATAGCAAGTGGTCCAGATATGAAAATCACTGGGGTTTCGGGGGCCACAGAATTTCGTGCTGTCCAGACTGTTGTTTCGTGCTGTTCCCGGCAGAGTGGGGGGGTGGGGGTAGTGACACCCTCCGCATTGGCCCAACTGTGCCAGTCCAGCACTGTGTCTGTGCCGCTTTAACCTAGCCATTTTAACGCCGTCTGGTTCTAAACGAGAACTCTGACCGTTAAGTCGTTGCAGTAGATACATCGCTGTGTGTGTGACGGGATTCTTTTTCGTTGCTGCCAGCTCTCTACTGCTTTTTTTAACACACCCATTTTCTGACAAATCCCGCCTCTTTCGGTAGCGATTGGCTAATAATACGGCAACTTCTGTGCTTGGATTGGCTAATTTTATACAACACAGCAGATAACCAATCCTGGCGAAAGTAGCGTGGGACTACGAGCCAATCATGATCCAAAATCCAAATATTATATCACACTTATCACACATTGATTTACGGGCAGTCTTGCGGGCCATAAAACTTTCAAAAGGGGTGGATCCGGTCCACGGGCTGCCAGTCGAATAGGCCTGGTCTAGGGCATCATACTGCCCCTGCCACCTCGCCTTAGTGATTCACCAGACAAAGACATCTTCTTCCGTTGCTCCATGGTCCAGTTCTGATTCTCTTGAGCCAATTGCAGGTGTGGTTGCCAGTGGTCAGCATGGGCACTCTGACTGGTCTGCAGCCCCATACACAGCAAACTGTGAAGTTCTGTGTGTTCCGAGCCAGCGTGAACTTTCTTCATCCATTTGTGCTACAATAGCTCTTCTGTGGGATCAGACCAGACAGTCAAGCCTTCGCTCTCCACATCAATGGATCTTGGCTGCGTTTACCCTGTCACTGGTTCCCTGTTGTCATTCTTTGGTCCACTTTTGGTAGGAACCGACCACGGCACACCAGGAATCCCCCACAAAACCTGCTGTTTTGGAGATACTCTGACACAGTCATCCAGCCATCACAATTTTGTCAAAGTGCCCCACAACTTGACAGGTGTCACTGTAATTAGATAAGGAATGTAAGTCAACTGCCAGTGGTTTTAATATTGTGGCTGATTGTTGTAGGTGTTGTGTAGCTTCAGAAAGGCCCCCCTTAAATTAACCGTACTTTTGAGCTTTATGGTAAAAAAGTGTGAACATTTATGAAAAAATCCACTTCCAGGACAGAAAGAAAACTTTCCTGAGGAACTCTCAAAAAGTGTTTACCAAAAAATGGTAGTCGTAATGTGTGTGTGCATGATATACACACTATAATTACAGCCAGTTTCCATTTTCCCCTCACTTTGTAATCATGTTTCCTTCCACTCTGTTTTAAAGATGTTGAACACACACACACACACACACATGCACACACTCTTAGGCTGAGCCTCTTCCTCTTCCTCTGGCCATGACTTAGCCATTAGCCCCCAGTCCCACCCCCTAATCAAAGAGACACACATGAAAAGGCTTTATTATTAAGAGATGCCCTTCAGGAGGATGGGGAGCCAGTGATTAGGGAAATGTGCTTAGCCCCGCCCAAAACAGACCAGGCATCTGGGGTGGGCGGAGCTAAAGATGAGTGCAACACATCTGGAAGCTGTTTCACCACAGCCCATTAGGGGATACGCTCCATACACACACACACACATAAGCAGAGAACTCATTTTAGGCCTTTACACGATTTATTCAGACGTCCGTAAATTTATTCGAGCTTCTTGTGCAGCAAATGCAATTTTTTTCATTATGTGAAAATTTCTGCATTGTGACTATCTCAACATCTGGTGGCCTGGTGGTTAGGGATTTGCCTGTGTGATCAGGAGGCCCTGGGTTTGAATCCCAGGACTGCTAGGGGTACCACTGAGGTACCCTTGAGCAAGGTGCTGCTCCCCGGGCACTTCAGGCTGCCCGCTGCTTCATTTGGTGAATGGGTTAAATACAGAGAAGGAACTTCATGCTGTTCACACTTGTTCACAATTATTGTATGAACAATACTGTAACATGTATTTACATTGGCTAAATCAAATCACCAAAGAACCACACTGCTGGATAGACACCCCTTTTCAAGACATAACATTGAAATAAAGAGTTTGACTAATTTTCTGCAGCTTTAATCAGATCCACCTAAAGGCTCCATTCTGATCTCAGTTGTGTTACAAAACTTTCACTGTATACAAAAGAACAGTATCAACAATGGGTGTGGAATAAAAAGTGCTGGAATGTAAACAACCCAATTTGGTTTGCTCTCAATGTCCAAGGTTACTTTATTGTCATCAGCAGCTGTAAATATGTACATAGTGTGATGAGAAATTTCTCTACGGACCACGGCACAACATAGCATTACATTACATTACATTGCAATCAATAGGTAGAAGCTTTTATCCAAAGCAACTAATAATGTGAGTAAACGTTAAAGTTTCAGGAGGGTGTGAGAACCAGAAGAGTAGTGAGTATTAAATCTTGTAAGACGAATAGAAGAAGATAGCGCATTAAGAGAGGAGATGCCCTGTGAACAGACGAGTCTTCAGGAGGTTTCAGAAGATTCTGCTACTCTTGTAGCCATAGGCAGCTCAGCAACAGTGTAACAGTATTGTAATCAAACAGTATAGTGTCAGTGGGGTTCAGCTGGTGGCCTGGTGGTGAGGGAGTTGCCCCTAGGTTGTGGGTTTGAATCCCAGGACTGCTAGTGGCACTACTGATGTACTCCTGAGTAAAGTACCATCTCCACACACTGCTCCCTGGGTGCTGTGTTCCTGGCTGCCCGCTGCTTCACTTGGTGAATGGGTTAAAGTCAGAGAATGAATTTCACACTGTTCACACTGTGTGCTGTGTATTCACATGTGACTTTAAGGAGCCACTTACTTTACTTTACACCAGTGGTTCCCAAACTGGGGGGCGCAGAGGTATTGCAGAGGTGCGCACCACTCCACTCAAGCACTGCTAGCAAAAACATGGACAAGTTCGTGCACCCAGACTCTTCATCAGCTGCAAATTCAAGTGTGAGACTTGAGATGATCCTCTTTTAAGTTTTTTTCTGACTGGAACTGGTTATTTTTCCCAGCCATTTTTGTGGAGACAGTTGTTGATTCTTGTTTATAACTTCAGTTTGCTCTTTATTTCTCCCACAGTGGTGAAATTGTACCATTTGTTATTGCATTTGTTTCGCTCAATTAGAAAAGGGAGCTGTATTTCAAATAAAGTTTGAATCTGAACTTGTGTAGTTTGAAGGGAGGGGGCTCATTAATGTTCCTATCTAGAAAAGGGAGGCTCTGCAGGGAAACCACTGAAAGGATCTGCAGCTGGTGCAAAAACCACAACCACAGCGCCTTCAAAGCTCTTGTGGCGAAGATGTCTCAATGGGACTGAGCTAATGTGGTAACATGACTTACACAATATTAGGCAGGTAGTTTTAATGTTGTGTCGAATTGTTGAAAATACATGCACGTACACATGCAATTGCATTAGCGTAGCCCAGCTTTATTCATTCAGTAGATGGCCTTTGTAAGAGAAAAACCAACCCAGTACAAAGCAAATCAGAAAGGATTCATAGTCTAAAAGACATTTACCATATCGTAGCTGGATTTAGTTTAAGAAAACATAAATATAGACTGAGTAAAAACAAAGCATACTCCAGATAGCTAAACAGTGTGGCACAGAGCATTCAGAAGCTCATACAAATGACAAATTGTCTTCTTTTTCAGGAACATCTTCAGATCTATCTGCAGTGTAAGTCATACTTTTTGGAGATCATGAATTGCACTGAAGTCTGACAGGCAAGACAGAAGCTCCCTGGAGGCACTGGCTTTCACCCCTGCAGGGCTTGGAAGTGGTGCTAAATTGACGTACTCTGTGATGTATTGGAAATTAGATGTTCCCTGCAGATCAACCATTCTTTTGTTCTTTATAAGGCAGACTGCAATATGGAGGCAGAACCAGTCTGGGTCAAAAGTATTTCATTCTGGTCCTGGAAGACTGACTGTCCAACTTGGACAATCACCTTATTTAAAATGCATAAACTGAACCTGAACTGATGAGCAGAATCAAGCGTGAGTAAGTAGGAAAGAATTAAAATATTGTCACGTTGCAGGGGGGACGAGACAGATTTTTGTTTGACTGGGATCAAGTTTTGACAGACATTTGTAGTGCTGCAGTTGAACAGAATTTTGTTGGGCAGAATTTAGTCGAGCTTCAGTTTTTAGTCTGATTCAGTTATGCTGGGCTACGGTCAGGTTCAGAGAGAAATCTGTCATGCTACTGTTAGATCTGGGCACAATTTACAGCTGCATTCAGGTTCAGATATAATTCTGTTAGGCTACTCTTGGTTCCAGACAGAATTCTTTTGAATGAGTAAGGTCTAAACAGAGTTTTGTCAGGATACATTTTAATTTGGATTCCAAACTTCCTGACCTGTGAGTTGGATCTAGTCTGAGGGATAGAGTTTTTAGGCTGTATTTGGTTTTGTTCCGCCTAATTAAACCTTTACCTCTCAGTCTGCACTAAACGGTCAGCAGAGAATACGAAGGGCCTGTAACTGGACACGCATCAGGACTAGATCTCAGAAGGAATTCACCATGGGACCAACTGGAATTCCGGAAACAGAGAGGAGAGGGATTTACGCTGGCGCCCATAATGGGTCACCTAGGGCATTAGCCTGTCTGAAACTGCCACAGGAACTGAATGGCGAGCTATAATGGAGATCAGGTTACTGTGGAACTGTAGGGGGGGGTAGATGCTGTACTGTGTGAGTCTGGTAGTCTCTGGGGTCTTAATTCAGCCATCTGTGCCTCAACAGGTAGAAACAGCATATTAGATCAGAGTCAACACAGAGCAAGCTGAACTCTATCCTTTCAACTCGCGATGACCTTTTTCTCCTTTTTATGTATTCCCCACTTCTCTGTTTCATGTGCTTCGGTGTGCGTGCGTACGTGTGGGTCTGAGTGATACAGCGAGAGACAGAAAAGAGAGTAAAGATTTTAGATTTTTTTTTACTGCTACTTTGAACACGGGGCAGTCCTCGAGGGCACAGAAAATGTTCAGAAATACAGAAAACCAATAAGGCTCGTATAAAACATCACCAGGCTCTCCTTCTTCCACTCTGGAAGGAAACTGGACGCTCATCAGGCTCAATAATGATATTTCATGGAATACATTTCATTCGTTATTCCAGGCTCCGTCCACAGAAACGTATGAATTGAACTCAATTAGGGCTGAATAACTGCAGGACAGGGTTGATTACCTCAATTCCGTAACTGACACTCGAGTAGACAGCGGTGAAGCCATGCTTCAGGTTTACAGGAACGAGGATTGACAGATCGCTTAGCGTAACTGGGGATGGTTCTGCTGTTTGTGTTACCAGATGATGTTTTGCAATTCCTGGTAGATTAAACTGAAAAGTATGAAGCATTTAAACACACAGTGCATCACAGATTGGTCAATTACACTGTAATTTCAGTTCATGCTACTCATGTTGTTGAGGGGGGTGGTCGTTACTGGAACCATTCCCAGAAGTCATCGAGTAAAAGGCGGAAAGAAACACCCTGGACAGGTCACCAGTCCTTTGCATGTTTCATGGGATTAAAAAACGAGAAAAATATCCATCATTTGACATTGGTGTTATGTCTGCAGGACATGAAAGTTGACAAAAGCAGACTTTATGATAGGTTTATGTTATAAGGAAGACACTTAGAACACGAGCACAAAAAAATGGTAAAACAGCTCCTCATATGGAAGTTCACCCAGTTTGTGTTGGTGCTCGAGGTGTCAGACGTGACGCTGAGCTTTTTTTTGGTGATCCTGTGTCATCCAGAACCAAAGTTATTGTAATATAAAAACATGCAATAATAACCTGTAATGATCTATGAACCTGTGTTACTAACAGGATAGTCTACACACACAAGTGGGTGGGGAAAACCCACCGAGGGAGGGGGGCTGGAGAGCGGCCGAGTGGTGGCGCGCCGAGAGAAACTGTTAGACTGTTTTACACCGAGTTCTAACGGTTAAAAAGATCTTGCAGATGTCATGAGGCCTTGAAAACAGACCTATAGCAACATTTGCTTTTTACATGTTACTTTTTACATGCATGGTATTTTGAATCAGAAATCAGACTCTGAAAACTTTATTGATCCCGGAGAAAACTGAGTGGTATGCATGTTCATGCTGGTCATAGTAAAATGGATCAGCAAGTGAAACTGGAGCTTTCTGTGTATTTTCAATCACTTTATTAAAGAAGTTCCATTTTGCCTTAATGGACGCTTCTCATAAAGATTTGAACTTGCTTTTAAGGCAAACGTCAGTTCAGGAGGAAGTACTGCAGCTCGGCAAGCATTACAGCAAGCTAAATTAGCATTTGAGTGCTAAGTGGAGTTTTTGACATAGATTCTGCAGCAGCGAAGGTGGTTATACGCTGATTTCGCTTTTGTGACAAGGGTCCATTGTCGCATGCATTGTGACCATGTCTGCAATTCACATCGCTATTTAAACATGAACTGAGTTGAGTGACAATGAAATGTGAAGTATTTTCCTATTTGAGCTTACTATGAACTTTCAGAGTTTTGTTACATGCTCTTTATGCCACGGTATTAACGGCGATGAGCAGAAATAGCTGTTTGGGCACGATTACACCGCAGCTACAAGAATCCGCTTCTCGGGTTAAGGTTGTGTATAGAGGATTCGGTATTCTCTGGCTGTGTTTAGCATTAGTTTGGGCTCGTGTTTGATCACCATTCACTTTGTATTCTGCTCTGAGAGGTTACCATGCATACAGCTCTCACGGCTTAATATTCTGTCTACAAGCCTCCGCTCCTTGTAAACTGTTGTCGAGTCGTATAGTCTCCCTCGCTTCTCCACTGCTATTCAGCTTCTGTTCCAATCTCTTGGGAACAGAAGAGAAAAAAAAAACAACATTTCTTGGATTACCTCCAACATCCCACCAAGTAAAACACGTTGGATGCATTTTGTTTGTGTTGAGATTATTTTCTTTCAGGCTTCTTTTTTTTCCTGTCTCTCTCTCTTTCTCCCGCCTTCTTCTTCTCGCCCATTGTTGGACATCCCCTCCAGTGTGGCAGGTCACACTCTGATCCAGATCATCAGAAAATCTGCAGGGAATCTGGCAACCCTCGTTCAGCAGACACAACAAAACCTCTCCGCTGGGTCCGTGGGGCATTTCTACAACCCGCTTATTCATTTTTCGGCAGTGTGCCTCCTCGTCTCGGGGGATTTCAAATAAACAAACACGGACGCAGCAGATATTGTTCAGCGCTCTCTGTTTTTTCTGCTTGTGCTTTGGTTTGAAAACACTTATACTTAATGAGGGCTACTGGGAAGATGCTGATAAGATCCTTTTGTTGTTCTGGAGGCGAGGCAAGTGGGACATGGCACTCCGCCCGTCCCTGAGCTGGTGCAGGGCACGGTGCGTCCGCGTGCCAGGAAAGGCCAGGTGAAAGGCAAGGCCATCTGGCTAAAGCCAGCCCTCCAATTGTCCGGGCTCCACTGGATGTTAATGGCTGCTTTGTTTGTGGCATGTATGAGTCACAGATGGCCTGCGGTCAGCTCTTCTAACTCACTCCAACAACTTGTCCAGCGGAGGACGAGCACAGATACAGGCACACGCACTGTAAATTAAATAAGCCATGCTATTTATATACAGCAGTGTAATAGTGTGGGGTGTACAGTATAATGTTTTGGCAAATATGCTTCTTTTTCCCCATGCGTATTTTATATGTGATTCTATAATCCTATACCAAGTGGCCACAAGGCATTTAGAATGAAGTCACTACTCTTGCTGTTTAAATATAATCAAGTTAATTAGTCTCTGCTCTATATTTATAGCAACATGCAGATCAGACTTTGTGGCACAATGAAAAGAGAATAGCTGATGTATTAGAAAAGTACACTTTTGTGTTTCAGTTTCTGTTTGTAGGCTGCAGCCCCCAACATGTTTCCTCCCAGGCTTTGTCACACACACACAAACAAACACACACACACACACACACACACACAAACAAACACACACACACACACACACACACACTGTGACTATATTGAGACGCCTGACCATTGCACCAACAGGGACTTAAATGACACTGCATTCAAACCTATAGACTAACATGGAGTTAGTCTGGAGTTGGTCCCCCTTTGCAGCTATAACTGCTTCTACTTTTCTTGGAAGACATTCCACAAGATTTTGGAGTTTCTGTGGGAATTTGTGTCCATGCATTCTGTAGCATTTATGAGGTCAGACACTGATGTTGGTGAGAAGGTCTGGGTCACAATCTTCGTTCCAGTTCATCCCAAAGGTGCTGGATGGGGTTGAGGTCAGGACTCTGTGTGTCAAGTTCTTCCACACTAAACTCCTCCAGCCACAAAGAGGCAGGAGTTACAGACTAGAAGCACCAGTAAAAGAACTGTGTGTATGGAGCATCAGTAAATGTGTTTCCAAAGCCGAGCATCTGCCTCAACACCAAAGATATGTAGACAGATCAAGATTCTTGATCCATTAGCCTGATTTCTCTAGAGTTCTCTAGAATGAAAAAAAAACACAGTTCACTATCTGGCTATTATGGACATACTTGGTTTTGTAGAGTTTGATAAAGAGCTTGGTGGAGGAGGAATAATCGTCCATGGCTTTCTAGTCTTTCACGGTTTTGGCACCTTAGTTACACTTAAGGGTAACGTTAATGGTATAGAGACTTGCTAGGTATGATATGATATATGATGTAATATATATGATATATGAAATGATTTTGTATGATCTGATATGATAGAATGTAACATATATGAAATTATATAATACAGTTTGCTACACTCTAGTACAATATGATATGACATGGTGTATAATATATGAAATAATATGATACAATCTACAATACGATGTGATATGAAAACGATACAATATGATATGATCCGATTTGATACTCTTTGATAGATGATATATGAAAGGATACGATACGATATGCTATGATATAAAGACATTCCGGACAATTCCAACTTTGGAGTTTGGAGAAGGTCCTTTTACTGTTCTGCAAGTGTCCTACAAGTGATACCAGTGTTGTGTTCATACTTTTGGTCATATTGTGTACTACGGAATTTCCAAACTTTTCATATGTTTCTAAGCTCGTTACAGTAGGTTCTGTCCGAGATTTTGAAAACTCGCTGCATGTCTCTCAGCCACCTCATTACTGGAGAAACTCCGCAATGTGGTTTCAACAAAGGGGGAACGAAACCTAAATATAGACAAATGAACTTGCCAGACAAACACTTTCCCGTGAACGCCTGAACAAGAAGCCAAGGCCGCCGAGTGCACAAATGTGGTTTTGAAATCCCACTTTCACTCTTTAAATGTCAAAAGCAGTCTATTAAATGACAAGGATCCCGAAGGTCACTCTGGAAGCGTTCAGGCGGTAAAAAGGTTGAACGCAGCCTGCTTTGACACTAAGAAGACACAATCACCGCCGATATCACGCCAAACAGTACAGAAATGCCTTTTAGAGAATGCACAGGTTGGCACAGGACATTTTATGAGCTTTTACATGATGACCAAACAGACCTACCAAATAGACCTATTTCACTGCTAAAAAGTGACAATGCTTATGTTCCGACATTACATTTCCAGTAAGAAGCTTTTTGACTCCCTCCCAGCCCTTATTTCTGCAAAGGCATCTGAAAATGGTGCTGTGGAAGCGTTCTAATTGATTGCAGCAGAAAAAAAAAATGCACACCGGGTGCACACAGCGTACTGTACATTTCTCAAATGAATTTCCACTTCGTCACGTGTCTTTGGTTATTTCCACAAAGAGCTGCTGTCCACAGGCGATATTAATCGTTTGCTTCTATGTCCTCCAGAGACCTGGCACGCATCTCTATAGAGCAATGCTGCCTTACACTATATGTAACACTAATATTTGCTGTTCCAGTGTTTAATTTCATCACATTGTATACTTCTCCTATGAACCCTGTTCCTTACTCACTCATTTTAAAACTACAGTCACTTTAAACTTACCATCTATACATTCGTAAGTATAAAAATACATAAACACAACTACACTTCTTGCACTAAAAACGTTTTGTAAATACTTGCAAATGTTAAACACTGTCTTGCTGTCTACAATGCACATTATAATTTCTATAATTTATTCTATAATTTATTCATTATAATTTGTTCTACTTTATTTTCTTATACTTATGTTAGTTTTTTGTTTGTTTGTTTATTTGTTGTGCAGACTAGAGGGGGCTCCGAGTCCAAAAATGTCATCACTGGTAATAATGTCGCATTGTTATCTGTATATGACATTAAACTTAAACCTGAAACTTGTTGCATAGTGTCAAAATATGTTATGGCACCCCTTACTGCAGGAGTAGCCTCACCCCTATGCTAAAAAGCAGAAAAAAGTACTTGAATATTGTATTTATTAAACATTTGAATATCACATTTTACATTATAACTATAATATACTATGCTATACACAGTTCTTTATACTATATACTGTATACTCAGGCATCGCCTTCTCCAGCATTTCCTCTGAAATCAGGGGTTTAACTAGGGGGAGTTTGTTCCAGCAGTAGTTTCTACTCCTTTGAGAAGTTCACAAGACATTAATACATTGCTCATCTCAGATGTACTGAAAGGAGCTCCAACACTAAGTAGATATTTTATGACACATATTGTAACTAAACTTACCCACTAAATAATCAGACTAAATAAACAGTTAAGTACAGTATACAATGAATCAGTGATGCAGAGTGCAAAGATGTTGAAATAAATATGGGATAAATAAATCTAGAATGTATAATTGGTTGCTACCCATATGAAAAATAAATACATAAAACTTCTAAAAGTCTTATACTGCCAGAAACAAATCTTATGTGGCACATAACACAAAAGTGGCGAATTTTCCTCATGTATAAATACATTTACAATGCTCATATGTTGCTTATGTGCAAAACTATATAAGTTTCATGTTGTATGCATTTAATATGCATTTTACATGCAGTTTGACTTCCCTATAAACTACATATGAGATTCTAATACAGCGTATTTAAACATTGAGCAGTCTTCAGAACTCACAGAACATAAATGCATAGTCATTGCAAAAGAATTTCAAGCATTCATTCTCTTGTACACAGTTGATTTTGCACATGTATATCCATTTTTGTTGTAATGAGTTTTTCATTTATGTTTAGCATGTATGTATGTATGTAATTATATTTGTACCTGACTCAGGTTCCCCTGTGGGTCTAAATGCAACTCGGAAGGTTGCGTGACTAAAGTATTGGGACACCCGGTTTTCGGAGAATAAAACCTGATCTACTCGGACTAAAAATACAAATGAGGGCTTGTTGGAAATGTCTCCTGGAAGATCTACTGAACCTTGGAGTTTGAAGTGTCTGAGTGCTTTTCCCGCTGTTATATTCAACTCGGAAGGTCGCGGGACAAACGTGAACGGCTCCCCTCGTGTGAAAACATCCAGAAAAATACATTTATTGCCACAAAAAAAGCAAAAAAAGACGGAGGATATTTGCATTTTCCTCGTTATTGTGGGGATTTCCGTGTAAAACTATGTGTTTGGTTCTAAAAAAAAATCCTGATCTGCGCAAAACTGGGGGATTACTGTATTTTAATCCAGTGTCTCAGTATGTTTACCATTTTAAATGTTTGTGAATATAACATTAATATAACAAATAAAATATACACGGGCTAAGGAAGTATATTTAACTATTATACTAAATTTTATGTATATATTTTTTAGCTGTAGAAGCAAATTTAGGACAGAAAACATGACTAGACTGCTTTTAACTTTTTAATTATGTACACTTCTTTAACAATAAAGAACTGAAATCTTGGCCTCATACACACCCGTCTCGCTCTGGGTCCTGGAGAAAGTCAGAACAGGAAATGAGGTAGGGCAAGTTTATTTTCATAGAAAGATATAAAGCACATGCAGACTGTTAAACTAACACCCCAAGGGTCTTTCACAGTACAGTATTTCATTTTCTCCTACCTTGAAAAAAGCTGAACAGACCTGTCTGAGATGAGCCACTGCAAACATCAGTTTTTTGAGGTTATATTTATGAGCACCGCGAGCATGACTTTTTTTGGGGGGGATGCAGATTTATGGCGTCCAGGCCAAGCCCTCCGAATGGAAAAGCATCAGTATGTGGAAAGGCCGAATGGAAAACAGCAGGGCGGCAGAGAGCAGTGAAACATGTTTCATGTGACTTCAATTGACAGAGCAGAGTGAAAAATGGAATAAAGTTCATCAGATGGTTTTGACTTTTCCAGTTTGCCACCAATTCTATGATATTTTGCTGCTGTCCTGCAAAAATGAAGGCACTCATTTTCTTTCTGTTGCTTTTGGTTTTTATTGTTAGTCATCCACAGTGAAGTCAATGGCATGTTTTCATGATATATTTTAGAAACAGTGCACATTTGACTGATTAAAAGAAGTCTTCAGCGTATCCAAAAATTATGTACAGACATTTACAGAAATTGTACAAAAAGGTTCAACAAAAATATGTATATTTTATCAAGACTGGCATGCAGAACATGTGATCATGCATTAGGACTGGCCTGAATGATACTCATTCTTTATGAAAGTGCTCATTCTTTATGTTGGTACTTTTAGTATTCAGAAGCTTTTGTTGAGCCACAAAAAAACAGTCATTGTTACTATATGGTAAAATGTTACAAATACGAATACGTCATCACCTGAAATCGTCTGAAAGTACAGTGATAATCAAACTTTCTGGTGAGGGTAAAGTTGACACCGGCAGCTCAGAGCTGGAGGGTATCAATGTTTACTGCTGTTGCTTCTGCTGCTGGTAACTAAAAGCCTGATAGCAATAAAAAAAAAAGACAATTCTAACTTCTTAATTTTACCACCTACATGTCTCACAAAAGCTGTATTTAAATGAAGGGCTACAATTGTTTCTTACACAGCAACATATAGTGCCGTGAATCTTAAAGACAATGAATAGCAATAATAAAAATACTAAAAAGTGTATTTGAGTCCTCATTAGAAAAATACCATTGGACGTCTGAAGTCTGAAAAAATGCATGCTTTCAATGACGCACATTTTAAAACTGGCACTTCTGAAAATGGCTTTTCACTGGTTCTATGCCAACCCTTTAATCGAACCATTAACATAATGTGGAAGTTCTTGAAAAATGTCATTTACAAAAAAGCTTCTATAAAGAGCCAGTTGTGTGAGGTTTCTCAGGGAACCGATTGTAGCAAAGAACCCTCTTTTTAGCGCCTTGATTTTTTAAGTGTATGGAACTTCATTACCTGAGCAACTTAAGACACAACTGATTTTGCTAGCCCTTATACTACCATAATGTAACTAGCATGCCCTTTGTGTTTTACAGAGGCCACAGTTTCATAGTAAGGTTTCATGCCTGGTTTTCCAACAGAGAAAGAGAGAGAGATAGAGAGGGACACGACGTACACACAGAAGAACTCATATTTTGAGACCTGGGCAATTCGCCTGAACAAATCATAAAAGTTCAATGAACAATAACACTGTAATTGCAAACACTGCATTTTTTGGCCACACCACCAGCGTAAGGGAACTGGAAATAATGTCACAGTCCTCAATGCCTTCAGGACAATCAGAACACATAACAGATAAACCCACAAGAAAGCATGATGGCTGAGAAACGGCCTGTTTCTGTGTGGGCTCATTATAAACAATACAAAACTTCCCATGAATACACAGCATACACACACATCTGTACACAAGTGCTTTAGAACAGTTGCATGATGTGAAAAAAATGAGTGTGCTCCAAAAAAACCCAAAACAAAACAGTATGTTTGCATGAGAGTCCGAGTCTTTTACTCTTTTTATAATAAGTGTCTCTAACAACTGTGTAGTTAGGCACTGTTTTGCCTATTATTCTCTACAGTGAACACATTGCTGCACATATCTGGGGAGGAAAAATGTGCCCTGTGCTAAAGTTATGGTACATTATATATCCGAAAATAAACAAAATTAGTGCACCAAAATAATATCATATAAATGTATTCACTGTAGATATTAATCTAACATACTAATCACTAATCAAACCATTATATTTGTGACTTTGTATTTATTGTAATATAATTTTGTGTTTTTACTGGCAGTTACTTCTCACACAAATAGTTTTAAATTTGTCTCTATGTGGATCTTCTTAGTGGTTCCCCATGAAATTGGTGAAAGATCACCAATGTCTAAACAAATCTAATATGAGATGAATTCCATCATTATTATTCTAAAATATGGACAATATAAACAGAATAAAAAGAATTCTTTAAGGTCGGTGTGTCCAAACTTTTGACCGACACTGTATATAGATGGGGATATTGGCCTATGGGTGTTGGGGTGGTGTTTGTAGTGTATATATTGTCGTTATATAAGTTTGTAACTTTAATATATTAATGTAAATGTTTTTGACACTCCTACAGTTCATGCAGTGACATACAGGCGTTTAATTTGCATACTTTCTACAATAAAAGGTATGTTACAAACATAAATATTATACATCCAAATGAATGACTTACTACAGTTGTACAGTTAGCAACTGACCAGATTCAAAGAGCAACTGACCAGATTCATGCTGTTCTTCCTCACTTCTGTAATGTGAATTTAAATATATTGATATAAATAAATGAGACTGGTTTTTGAGTTTGCTGTGGTATATTCAAGCCAGAAAAATACAACACATCTGTGAGGTTCTACAGTTCTACAATTCTACAGTTATGCAAAAGCAAAAGGAACCGTATTTTTAGTCTAATCATTCCCTGCTGCAACTGTAGCATCTATTATCACAGTAAATACAAGTATCATAAGTATTATAAATATTAAAGAAGCCAATGGGCAGATTGTGTGTGTGTGTGTGTGTGTTTTAAGTCTTACTTATTAGAATTATTACTTTACACTCTATAGTATGAATAGTGAATTCTGGGAGATCAAATCATGTGTTCTACATTCTATGCCGCTGTATTTTAACCATGAGAATGTTTGGTGTTTCAGTTAAGTGCATCCCGTAATTTGAGATATTTGGTTACTTTGTAGTCTTAATGACTGATATCAGTGCAGAGCAAAGAGTATAAATACAGTAATCAACTGCATTTTAAAATACAGTATTGTAATAACTTCACCATGTTTCAATGTATAACATTGTACGTTATATATTATACCTTACACTTCAATGTTTAACAATATAAAGTACTGTAAATAAATAAACTGGTGGCAGTAAAGAACAGCATTTTTGCAGTAAATGAGATTTTACAGTTTAAGTGTAAGAAAGTACAATTAAATGATTGTCTGTGGATACTGACTCTATGCTATAGATGCAGCAGGTACAACATAAGTTGGAAAACTGTAATAAACTCTGTTTTTGAGAATGAAGAAATAAATTAACACAAACTCAACAGCACAGCCCACACACAATTTTAAGCTTGGCTGAGGATGATGAGGGTGGAGATGAAGAATGAGAACGCCATCATGGGATTCAGCGTTTTCCTCTGGCCGCCACTGAGGGGGGACGTGGTGGCAAAAACGGCGTCAGTCTCGTTCCAAGGCAAAGGCAGGTTACAGATGTTCCCCTCACAACACGCAACACAGACCTGCACAGTACAAGAGCCAAACCAAATAATTACAATTACTGGCAGATGGATATATATATATATATATAAGAAAATCTAAAAGAAGCTCTTTCCGCTTCTAGGAACGCTGAACATTCCACATTTCTATTCCCCATTTGTCCATCAATCTCTTCTTTCTTGTCTTCAAACCTCCTACACCACAGTAAGACATGAGAAACAAACTGACCTCAGGTGATAGCTTGATGAACACCTTTCAGCCAAGATTAAGTGGAGGAAACCTAAAATCACTTAGGGGGCAATTATGGATTAACTAAACTGGAGTTAAGTGTGTCTTATCCTTTGTGCTGCAGGGTTGGACAGGCATGTTTGTAATCCTCCCACCAAATTCCTTTATGATTGCCTCAAGTGGGCTCACTGTGTGTGTTGAGAATTTAGAAGCCAGATGTGGGCGAGTTTGAAACAAATAGGATTGTACTTAAAACTACGTGCAAAGTTTTGCTGAGGCATTTTAATGAAACTGTGGAAATCGGAGTAAGGATGAATCTTATCACAATATACTTTTCCATATAACTTTAAATAAAGATAATTATTATAAGCGTTCCATTCACTTATGCTAACTTCAAAGTCTGAGTAGCAATTCAATCCCTGTAGAGCACAAAAAGCTAATTCTGTATTAAACGAAAATGAATGTTACATGGCCAAAACTTTCTGGACATCACCTATGCATGCGCTTCATTGTCATTTAAAACCAGGGGCATTAATGGGCTTTCCACTGCATTTTGGCAAATGAGTATATACTGGTTTATGCCATTATGAGGGAATGGATAGACTTTCTCCTCATCTTGTGAGATAAGAGTGGGCATCAACAAGCAGTGTACTGAAGTAGCAACTGTTCAAAGCTTAAGCCTTTGCTGCTAATCACTCTGTTAAAACTGTCGAGCATTCACTATTGATTTAAAAATTATTTACACACTAACTGCGATAATTTTATCAACCTGTGATTATCTACAGGGGACCAGTATTTTGTGTCTCAATGCGGATTTGCATTATTGTTTGAAATTTTTGCCGATGCTGCTCAGATAGGGACATTTCACACTCACCTCATTTCCTTCATGACCCTGTGCAGTGCAGCCAGTATTGAGGCAGTCCTCCAAGGCCACACAGCGTTTGGTCACAGATATAGTTTTACCTTCCCAGTCCAGCTTGTGAAGTGTGTAACAATATTTGCTCTCTGCAAACACAAATCAGTAAGACATTTCATCAAAAAACACTATATTATATCACACACCTGGGAACACAATCCAGGAACAACCAAGTTTGGTCCTGGAAAATCAGACATGGTCAATCAGCACTGCTTCTTTACAGGAGAGTTCGCCCCCTCCATCAGTAAATACTGCACTAGATGTTGGAACAGTGCTGTGAGGATTTGATTGCATTCAGCCAGAAGGAGATTAATGAGGTCAGTTACTTCACTTCAGTGAATGGGTTAAATGCAGAGCAAGAAATTTGTACCGTTTTATTGATTTCACACACACACACACACACACACACACACAAACACACACACACACACACACACACACGTATATATATAAACATATATGTAGATAGCGAGAGAGAGCAAGAGGGAGCGAGAGAAAGACAAATAATTGATTAATTGGCCCAAATGTGGCCTTTAGGTATGAAAAGTTGTAATAAAAATAACTGGCATTTTTATGTTTAATGATAACATTATATTTTCCAAATCTAGTAATAATAACAAAAAAAAGTTATTTTTCCGTAAAATAACAAATGTAAAAACACCTCATACTGTACTGACCTTAAAGAAAACTGATGAATATCTTTCTTTAAAAGCAAACCAAAAAAGCGAACACGGTCATTTTTCAAGATAACACTGAGGAATAAATAATCAACCCCCTTGTAAATCTTAGTGTTTGCACTAAAAGTGGTGTCATGGACATTCCTGGGAGTACATGTTTAATACCACGAGTGTGTGACACTGAAAGAAAATGCACTTTAAAGAAGGCGGATAAGATTTCCTGAGTCATTAAACGGGTGCGATAAATCCATCCAAAAGCAGCTCGGCCTTACGAGGTAAATGATGAACGTGCAAAATGTTAGGAAGTATATGGACAGTGGGAGACCATATTTAAACTCATGATCTCTTGGTTACGATCTTCTGGACTGTAAAATGCGATATGCGATAAACTCTCCAAATCTGATTCCATTTAAATTAATTTATTACTTAATTCATTATCAGAGCCACTTATCTTTAAATTAGAAAAATTAAAAATGCTTTAACTGCATTAACTGTGGCCCTTATGTCAAAATTGCAACTGTAAACACACGTAAAAATCAGAGCTGGGGTTTATACACATTAAAAAGGCAGTTCTTTCTTATATTTCTTATATTTTTTAAAACTAGCCTGACGTAATCTGCATTCCCTTCCATTTTAACTCATGAAGTTCCATTGATGTATATGTTTTGATTTAACTTATTTTATTATAAGAGTTAACTTACTATAAAAGTTCCCTGTACCTCAACAATGAAGAGGATGGATAATTAACCAAACTACAGAATGTAAAAAAAAAACAGCCCAGCAGGCTTTATTTGCCAGAAGAGAATTCA
Organism: Brachyalestes nurse; assembly: GCA_037974405.1. Taxonomy (NCBI): domain Eukaryota; kingdom Metazoa; phylum Chordata; class Actinopteri; order Characiformes; family Alestidae; genus Brachyalestes; species Brachyalestes nurse. The sequence goes on along the minus strand of JBBPCY010000032.1, from coordinate 15,559,919 downwards.
CTAATCAAAATCTGTAAATACATTTAGTATCATGTTTAATGTCATCCTTTTATTTGATTTTTTTTTTAAGTCACTCACAAATGACCTCTTTGCCTATTTTTGAGGCATTTTTAATCTGGGAAAAACAGAGGTCCATCACTCACCCTGAAGTGTCAGGTTACAGGGATTTAACTTCAGCAATACTGAGGGAACTAGTAACATTGCTTCAGTTCAGCAGAAGTGTGAAACATTGATGACAGATGACAGAACACGTAGTTTACTTGGAGTTCTCAGTCTGCTTGCTTTTCTCAGTTGTAAACAGAACATATGGCCCTAATTTCAACCTTCACTGTAGACTGTATAAACCCACAGACAGAAAAGAAGGGACAGTCGATGAGACAGAGAGAGAGAGAGAGAGAGAGAGAGAGAGAGAGGGAGAGAGAGAGAGAGAGAGAGAGAGAGAGAGAGAGAGAGAGA
>JBBPCY010000032.1:15480923-15500496 GCA_037974405.1 Brachyalestes nurse | reverse complement strand
GCGAGAGTGAACGTCACTCACGGTTACGTTCATAATTTGTAAACCGACTCGTTCAGTTCAGCGTTCATGAAAAATAGCAACGCGTTCAATGAGCGGCGTTCAGGCACAACACTGCCTCTGATATAGATCATATATATGCTAACTTTATTCTATTCTATTCCATTTCAGGTATAATTTATTAATTTAGCAATTTAGTAATTTATTAGGAATAGATACACAAAAAACAAGGGACTGTGTAGGAATTAAAATACAGGCTTCTGCACACGGTGTATAATATGTCTAACAAAGAGACATTTGTGATTTATCCAGGTCCCATACTGGACAAACTGTGCTCTATATGAGTGTATAAACTTGGATTTTATATCTTAGGTACACAGAACGGTATACAGGGAGTAGGGAGCCTTTTCAGTTTCTTCAACGAAGTTTGAAGGAAGTTAATTGGAAGAAGTCGTGGTTTCACTGGGCTGGAGAATTTTGGGACCTGCCAGACAGGATTGTTTACTGTGGGGGAAAAATTCAGACTGAATTTATACGGATTTGGGAATGAAGGAACTCTAGACAGTCTATCTGTATTTGGCTCAGTGATTGTTTACTGTCTGAGACTAGAATGCAAACCAGTGTGTGTTTTTTTTTTTCTTCAGAATCAATTATAAGATCATTATGAGACTGTTGTCAGAATTATTACAACTATTTCCAGGCATTCTTGCTTGTTTTGTGTAATTGTGTCTTATTTCATTAGCAGAGCATTTTTGCTTGTTTCAAGCATCGTTTCTTAAATTGAGGAAAATGAAAAGTGAAAAATGAAAAATCTGCGAAATTAATAAAATAATATAACTTGATCCAATTACTAACCAATAGAAACATTGAATAATGTTTGGCATAGTCTTACAAGAACCTTCTAATGAACAATATTAGATATTCTGATTCAATTTGGGATTCTTTCGCTTGCCAAGAACATCTCAAGTAAACACTCTGAAAGCAATGTGAAGGAATAAATTGCTTCAAAAGCAATTTTTTACATCAATTCAAACTTCAAAAGCACTTCTAATCAACTTTTCCCCACTTTTATTCACCGCAGAACTCTCCGTTACTGCACTCGCTATTAAGACAGTAAGCATGACGTTAAGCTTTAATATCATATTATTAAATGTTTGTGGATAATTACTACAGAGCCGAGGTCTCGAGGAGTTAAGCTAGGTTAATTTATCAAAGCTGGGCACGCCGAGCCCTCTGGGTTCACCTGCTTTGAACATGCCGTTTCCTGGTGCAATGCCAAGCTAATTAAGTTGCAAGCAAAGTTGCTTCCGAGTGGCATGCGGTGGTCGGCCCGACGAGTAAAGAGTAAAATGAGGTTAGCACAGATAAGCTGGGCTGCGTTAAGGTGAATTAAGGGACTCACTGAGTAAGATGAAAAACGTCGATATTGGCAGAGTATTGCTGAGCTGTGTGTGTGTGTGTGTGTGTGTGTGTGTGTGTGTGTGTGTTCTGAAGATAGAAACAGTCCACTGCAGGGTGAAGCATGGAGTGGAAAATAACACACCAGAGGAGACATCGTTCCACTCGGTTTCACACACACACACACACACACACACACACAAATATACACACACACACACACACACACACACACAAATACACACACACACACATACACAAATACACACACACACACACAAATACACACACACACACACACACAAATACACACAAACACACACACACACACACAAATACACACACACATCCTTCTGTGTGGCTCACTGAAACACATCTTACACATCGTCTATATTAATAGACACAAATGTTTCCAAAGTATGTAAACTTATGTTTACAAAGACAACAGCTGCCTTGGAAATGAGGCAATAGCAACATACAGACACACAGAAATATATATTTTCCAGTATTACAAGCAGAACTGAGGCTGATGTAAAGAAAACTCTGTGACAGGGCTGTGGACAGTAGAAGTCTAGTTATCACTTATCACTAGTATCACTTTTATTACTCTAGTATCAAAAGAGCAGCTCACAGGTTTTACCACAAAAGATTTTTACTCTTTTAAACACAGGAAAGCTGCTGAGTGAGCAACTATTAAATGGAAATATGTCAAATAAAACATGTTCCCTTTATAAGATGAAAGAATCTGTGACACAGTGCAGGTCTGACTCCTTTTAACTGGTTGTCTGGTGATGCAGAGTCAAATTCTAGACTGCCCTGGTGACTCACGTTATATTTATATTAGGTGACTTTTTAATAAGTTAGTAATGAAAAACACGACGTTTTCTGTCTAAAAAGGAACTCGGATGATGAACGTACTGCAAATGTATTAGTTAGCAAAGTATATTGAGCATATTTTCTGTAAATATTAAGTGAGTAACATGCAAATCAATAGAAAATCTCATTGTGTGCGAAACCTTTGGTCCGGGTAGTGTCTTTGCAAAGAACTGAATAAAAGATTTTAGACATTACCAACCAGCACATGTTCACTGATACACCAACACAGAAATATAATTCAGCCTAGAAAGAGCATCGCTCCTCGTGGGACGCAGTCAAATGTCACGATGACAAACTGTTGAAGTTTTAATCATCCGCCAGATATACAGTCCCCACACAGAGTTAAATACACACACACACACACACACACACACACTTTTAAGCCTGCGAATAAAAAGGTGCTTTACAGTTCTAGCTTATGACAAAGCCTCCCCTGGACTCTCGCTCAAATTAGTCGCTGGTGATGAGAGGCCATTGCACGATGATGAAGCGCATGAATTTTGCAAACCAATGTGGCACAAAGGGGCGAGAGACCAGGGACATGACACGGAAACCAGAGAAGCATGAAAGGGAGAGGGAGAGAGAGAAAGAGAATAAAAAAGATAAAGAGGGATGTAGTAGATTATAACAGCGCATAAGGGAATTAAGGGCCATAAGCATCTAACTGTAGACTCTCTGCAGCAGCGTGGGAGGCAGTTTCCATACTCAAGTGACTCTGAGCTTTTCAAATCCTCTCTTCACACACACACACATCCACAAACACACACTTCGACCTCCCACTCACCCCCGGCACACTGTGACTGTGCCACTTCACGCTTTACCTTCGTGCAAACAATGTGAACCTCCTCAGGAGCAGCTTCTACAATGAGTCCCCAGTCTAGTAACACTGGCGCAAATAGGCATCCAGCTTGCTTTCAGCACTGACCGCAGTGTCACCTTTCCTCCAGCCCAGAACAAAACCACCTGTTTTCAATAAAAAGCAAACATGATATCCTTCAGCCAAGGTTTGCACGATGTAAAATTCTCACAGGCACTCATTTATGCCAGATCTGGCACCTCCTAGATTGTCTGTTTTTGTGTATCCAGCACATAACTGTGTCTGTAGAGATGAAGTCGTAATATTTGCAACAAAAACACTCAATAAAGGGAGAAAAAGTGAACAAAAAAAGTAACTAGATGGTGATAGAATAAGAAATGTAATGAACACTGTTTATCACTCAGTGTGCCACCTGAAAGAGCTCAGTAATAACTAAGCTACCCCCCCCCCCAGCTTGTGACTATTTTAATATATAATGGATAAAAATGCAAAAAGCCCTTGAATTTAACATTCGATTCAAGGTTTGATTGCACATTAAGCTAAATGCACATGGTGCCACCCACTAATAGGATGAATGTACAGGTGCAAGAGCAGTGCAACTATGATACAACAACAATATGCATTTATAATACACTTGAATTTAATCAATCAAGATTTGATTGCATGTTATTTATGTAAACTGCACGTGGCCACGCCCACTAAGCCCACACAGGATTTAAAAAACAGAGTGACAGAATAGAGCAGTCATTAAGCTCAGGATAAAACAGAAACTGATGATTAATTAAGCTCTTCCCTACCAATAAGGTGTACTTCAACTTCAACTAAGTGAATGGAATGATTTGATAAAAACGGACCGCACCTTCAGCATCACCACAGAAGTACACCAGACCTTAAACAGTGTTATTCCGATGGTATACACTCTTTAAGACTCGTTCTGTCTTTCAGTCATGGTGTCTGCAGCACTTTTTAAAGGAAGTCTCTCCACAAGCCGTTTTTGAGACCCTGATTCAAAAATCTCACCGGTTTTGAAAGGAAGACGAAAATCGATGCCAAAAAGCTTGAGCTTTTCTAAACCTAGTAGATCCTCCCACATTCTGCACAGCCTACCTTCCGATAAATCTGTATGAGGAGGAGTTCATTTTTACCAAGTAACTGCATGCTCAGGCTTGTGCAACAGGTCTTGCACGATGCATGAACCGAATGTGTCTGGTTTGCACCTTAAAGTGACGCACAACACTCAGAACATCAGATCCTGAGGGTTTAGCTTTGGTAAGCCCACATATTAGAGCCTCATTAACACACTCGTTAGTCCTAAGTCCCATTGTCATATGGAAATCGAGCACTAACATGAAGGATTGATGCACCATGAGGCCTGTTGACCTGGCAGATCCATCATTGTCCAATGATCCGGGTCCTCATCATTTACAAAAGTCCAGTGGGCTCTAAACTTCCATTACTTCTACTTCTATGTTGGCTATGTTGACCTTGTAACCAAGCATGGGTTTCACAGCCATTCAGTCTCAAGGAAACGTGTCCCCTTCACATTTAACATAAAATATTAGTTCATCCAGTGCTGTTGAGTCTTGAATCTTGAATCTTGCACAAAAGAATCAATTCCACTTCATCGACAGGAGAATACACCCCCCACTCCCTAAAAGGACCGAGACTTTGCACTTGCGGCAACCCCCCCCAAACCCCGCCCCCACCCCACACCCAAACCCCGCCCCCTGCTTCTGACGCCCCTGTAACCAAGGCATAGCTAAAGAAGCAGACTACACTTATGGGGAGGAGAAGTTAAGTTTCTTACTGAAGTTTTGGAGGAATGGATGTGCTGTTTGGCTGGAACTGTCACCGTAGCCCCTGCTGACATGTGGTACATTTTAAGAGTTCATGATGGCATCTGAAAACAATTTCCCCCGTGCTTTACATTAGGGGAGTAAACAGCAGCTGCCGCACTCAGTTGAGGACGCTTATGCACCTTAGTGCACTTTCAACAGCAGCGTCTCTTTGTCGCTCCGGGTCTCCAGCAGGGTCACAGCGTGAGACGCCATGGTGGTCACTGTCCCCGGATCTGTGCGTGATTCAGCAAAGGATGGAGGAGTCTTTAAAAATGAATGGAGCCTCCATTTGGTACAAAACATGGCAACTGTTTTGAAACTTTGATGTGACATGTAATGGCAAAACACGGAGAAAGAGAGACAGAGAGAAAGATAGAGAGAGAGAGAGAGAGAGAGAGAGAGAGAGATGCCTCACCCAGAGTGACCCGCAAAAGAAGGCTTTATCAGCAGGATGAGAGGGAGGGACCATGGGTGTTTTTAGACAGGGTGTCCTTTACCCTCCGGCTCAGTAGCCAAACACTGAGGAAGGGGGAGGACAAGATGTCTGATTTTCTGCAGAAAAGTGTGGCTTGTGGTGCCAGGACACTTCAACACTTGTATCTCTTCATTTATTTTTACCACCTTTTCATTCGAACCACAATGCTCTAGTGGTGTTAGATTTTCTTCGATTATATTCAAGGTTTTGCAACTACAATGGAAGGTATTACACAAAAATAATAGAAAAAATGTCATTATTATAGTCAGAGAATCTGACCATTCATCTCACCAGGATGACAGTGAGGAACCCTGAAGGCTGAATGACCATTGTCTGCTGTGACCAAACCGTCACCTCAAAATTCGAACCATATGAAAACATTCTCTGTCTTTATTATGCATTTATATTGTGTCATATGGCATACTTACCCAACATACACTAGATTAATTGAGTTACATGTGCGACATTTCGAGTGATTTCCATAAGGCATTGTAAAAGTAACATGTCCTTTGTATCCTTTGTTCTTCATGCATTAATAAATGCATCCATTGTGTATCATATGGCATGTATAATGCCTTAAGCCAACAGTTACATTTAAATGAAATGTCCAGAAGCAAATAACCTCACTTTGGCTAAAACTGAGTATTTGATTATGCTGTTCAGAATCCCTGACTGAAAAAAAATGTACCTTTAAAAAGTGAATATACTCACTGCCTTCAAATTAAATTTAATTGAACTTCAAACCGTGAGTTAACACTATTTACATTTGTTGGATTAACTTGCTATTGGAGATTCTTTCATTTTCTGAGACACTTATTGTAACCAGGATCATGGGGGTTGCTGGAGATTATCCCAAGGCTCATAGGGCAAAAAGTAGAGAAACACCCTGGACAGGTCACCAACCCATTCCAGGGCAGATAAACACTCACACCCAGGGGTCAGCGTATCTCCAGTCCACTTAACATGCATGTATTTGGACTATGGGAGGAAACCGGAGATCCCAGTAGAACCTATGCTGAACACGCAAACTCCACATAGAAAGGACTAAGGCTGCCAAACCAGGAACTGAACCAAGAAGCTCCTCATTGTTTTGTACAGTTCTCTTTGGTTTGTTCTGAAATCCAGACTGTAAGTCCACTGTAAATGTGCGCCTGTGTTTGGGAAGTGATTGGGAATGTTAATTTCCCAACATCTTCTAATTGCTTGTGCACAGTTCATTCTTGTTTGATTGGCAATTAAAATCTGCTCCTCTTTTGTCGAAGTCACTGTTGTTTGTTTAGTTGTCGTACGTTTGATGCCACACAGTTGCAATGTGATGTCACACCACACCTCTCATGATTCCATAGCTCCCTCTAGAGTGATGAGGCTTTGTCCCGCAACCCAGTACCTGGCCTCACTAATGCTCTCATGGTTCCAATCAAATTCTAACAGCAATGTCCGAACATCTAGCCTTCACAGAAGATCAAAAGCTGTTCCTGCACCAAAGTGTGGAGGGCAAAGCACCTCTGATTTCACAGGAAACATCGATGAGGAGGTGGCTATTCACTTTTGGATGAACTATGTATACGGTCGTTTCTCTTTGTATGGAACATTTGGAATGTGAATCACATATTAAGGTCTCTGACTGTGTTTAAATGTGAGGGGGAACACAAGGGCAGCACATGGAAAAGCCACTGTGTGCTCTAATGACACTGCTATCAGTAAGCACAGACGCTCTCATGGGTGTAATGTCGGTCATCACCCCACACTGAAGGACGAGAGACAGAGGAAAATGGAACAAACAGAACGTGGAAATATCAAAGGGACGCAGTTGCATTAGTGATTTAGCAACATCAAAGACGACGTGTGCCTCTCTTTTTGTTAACAGTAAAACCTATTATTTGGCACAATCATCCCACCTCGTGGCACAATGTCTTAGCTTTAGTTAGTTTTCTGGTTTATGATCTTTTCTTTTATTTTATCAACTCATTGTAAAGCTGCAATGCTGTGGGATCTCAGTGGCCTTGTTTAATCAAGTCCTGTCCCAACTGCAACCACCACCACGACCCAGAGGAGGACGGGTTTGAGACTTGGTTCCTCCCACCAATATGGACCAGGGTCTCTTCTGGTTCACACACCACATTTTGAACCATTCCAGAGCATTTTGACCAAAACTTAATTGGTTTCGAACCTTAAAAGCTGAATCAACTGAAACCAAAAGATTGTTCCAGAGCAAAGCCTGATAACATCAATGGATGTGTCATTCTACAGTTTGGAGACGAAGCAGAAGCCAAGAATGGAGAACTCAGTGGAGAAAGGATAAATCACTGGAACAAAAGAACGTCCAGTGCTCTTCCAGGAAACAAACCGATTCTGTAATCTTGCCAGTACTGTTTCTTCCATTGATTATCGTGTAACACTTCCTGTTGATTACAATGGTCCCACTCAAAACTGCTTATAAACATGGGCTGGTTAACGAGACTGCATCACGGATTAGAATGGAACTGGTTCAAGACTCCGTTCCCTGTTGGTGGAAAAGTAGTGTCAGTGTATGTTTAGTTCTAGAAAGTTACTTTTGTATGCTGTATTTTGGAAGAAGCATGAAATAAACAAAATTGGCCCTATCTCCACCTACCCCCTCGTGATAAGGAGTGACCAAACCAGCTGGTCAGAATGGGTTGAGTTTAAATTGGGGAGAAAATTAGGGTAAAATCTGTCCTATCCCAAAAAAGACAGCATGGTAAAGGTGTGAATGTGTGACTTTTTGAGCTTTTTCTGCTCTGAGTCCATTAAACATGGCAATTAACAGATGAGACAGGTGAACAGTTGATCTATGAACCAGATTTAAATGCCTGCTATCAGTGCAATGGATCAGAATCAGGGTTAAATAATAATAACGATAATAATAATAACAATAATAATAATACTAATACATTGCTGTGTGTACTAGACAGTTATTTTCTCCACTACACTGATATTCCCTCTTTTTACCTCAAGAGAGGAGCTGCAGTTTAAGCCCCATGAATATATAATTTTAAACCTGAAAACACAATAATCAACGCCTAAATGTTGGAGGCAAAGGTGCCGAATATGGAGAGTTGTTTGATTTTTACAACAGAGAAACATATATTTAAAAAAATAAGGCTACACTGTACATTTAGAAATATTATTTTTGTATGACCAGAGCTACGCAATCTCATTTTAAAGGCGATAGTTTTTGAAAAATATATGTACATTTATTTTCATTTGAATAAAGTCATTAAAGTCAAGGCTTTTTAGAAGTTGATAGCTGTTACTGCAGCTTTGCTATGCTGTTTCAATTGCATTAATTACATACTCATTTACATACTCATGTAATGTGTGTGTGTGTGTGTGTATATATATATACTGAAAACTGAGAATCTGCACTTTCCACACATCTCCTTTGCTTCCTTCAGTGAGTTATGAGTGAAAATTAGTAAGTGTCAGATCACAGGGTGCTGCAAACCGTGACTTTTAAGGGTTCGAGAATTTGACATGTTCTCAGTTTTGTATCTGGAATGATATATGGGTTCATTTCTCTCCTGGTTTGTTCTCTCTGCCGCGTTGCCGTAACCATGATGATTACTGGGGAACGCTGGAGTGTCAACAAACCAGCTCACACTTCAACGGCGCGTCTCAGAAGCTGTGGCAACTTTGGGTAAATGGAGTCTTTTGTAGTCACATCATGAAAGGAAAGCAAACACGTGACATTCTTACCTTTTTTATTTCTCACATACGTCCAACTCAAGCCAGACTGGATCACAATGCCTGGCCATGAGGATCCAGCTAACCAGCCGAAGCCCCTGGCTTTAGAAGTCGGCCGCAATTTGGCTTGTTTCGCTCAACCCTGTTGAAAAAAAGCCCATTCATTGATTGATGCTGGAAATAGGAGTGTATTCAGTCTCCTACACACACACTCGACAGACACGAGCCAGTTCTGCTCCTTTATGGTGAAGCCTCTAATCCGCAGGCCGGACTGCCAGCTGAGCGGGAATAAATATGCTGTTATCCGCCGCTGTACTTTGTTTATAGTTCATTTTAGGCACCTTTTAGAGAACCTGTGGCAAGATCAATGGGGGGAATAATGATGGAGGCCTGGGGCGTCCCCACACATTCAGCACCGTCTGCTCAGCATGCAGCCCGCGGACTCCACGGCCCAATTTTATTCATTCGCCACCTTTCTTTATTTATTTCTGTGGAGGAGTGGCAGGTAATTGAAGGACGGCACTGATAGCGGAGGAGCCCGGAGTTGGAGATGGACGGAGCGAAAGAGAGGCACTTCCACCCTTTTCATGACACCCGTGCATATAAAAAAAAACCCTTAAAAAAAAAAAAAACTTGCAAACAACTTTTGGGGCTAATGAGGCGCTTAGTGGTCTGTGGGCTTTTCTGCGTGCGTAATTATGCCAGAGAGGAAATGTACTTACACCAGGGGGAGATAAAAGGATTTGTAAGGCTATGTAAGTACAGAAGAAGGAGTGGAGAATGCGATCAATAATTAATTTACTTTCAGCAGTCAGGGCCAATTAACAGGCTTTTTCCCCCCCATTACCAGCCTAAAAGGCCACGGTGCCTCTTTTAGCCCTAATCTGACTGACCATTGTGACAATCAGGGATTAGTGAACAAGGAAATCGATGGAACACAATGCAAGACACTCCGTGGTGGGGCGATTGAATCGCATGGTTCATGGCTCACGCCTAGCACAGCGATAGCTACCTGAATTCAGTCACGCAAATGGGGTCCATTTGTCGGAGACAGAAATTCAAGCCCTGCTCGAGAGGGAGATTTCGTTCTGAATTCGCTAACTCATGTCCTTGGTCAAATTTAACACACATGCCATTATGGTGCGTCATTCAAAAGATCTTATTCATGCTTTGGCGTAATCTTTGATCAGATTCTAAATGTCTTCTGATGGGCAGAAAAAAATGTATTAACCAATACTATCAGAGCATATGTTCCCTCTCACTACAACACCATCTTTCCCACTCACTTCAACTGCCAACCAAGAACCGAACCAAGTACCTCCTCATTGTTTTGTACAGTTCTCTTTGGTTTGTTCTGAAATCCAGACTGTAAGTCCACTGTAAATGTGCGCCTGTGTTTGGGAAGTGATTGGGAATGTTAATTTCCCAACATCTTCTAATTGCTTGTGCACAGTTCATTCTTGTTTGATTGGCAATTAAAATCTGCTCCTCTTTTGTCGAAGTCACTGTTGTTTGTTTAGTTGTCGTACGTTTGATGCCACACAGTTGCAATGTGATGTCACACCACACCTCTCATGATTCCATAGCTCCCTCTAGAGTGATGAGGCTTTGTCCCGCAACCCAGTACCTGGCCTCACTAATGCTCTCATGGTTCCAATCAAATTCTAACAGCAATGTCCGAACATCTAGCCTTCACAGAAGATCAAAAGCTGTTCCTGCACCAAAGTGTGGAGGGCAAAGCACCTCTGATTTCACAGGAAACATCGATGAGGAGGTGGCTATTCACTTTTGGATGAACTATGTATACGGTCGTTTCTCTTTGTATGGAACATTTGGAATGTGAATCACATATTAAGGTCTCTGACTGTGTTTAAATGTGAGGGGGAACACAAGGGCAGCACATGGAAAAGCCACTGTGTGCTCTAATGACACTGCTATCAGTAAGCACAGGCACCTCTGTTCCTCGCTACACATACACATACACTTTTCTGCAAATTCTTTCACTAAATTTACTCTCATTTTCGCTTTTAGTTTTTGGGAGCAGTTGTTAAAAAAAATCCTTGCTCGGTTAATTATGTTCAATTACACTGTTCAGCATTTTTCAAAGGTTTTCTACTGCGCTGAGGTCTCTCCAAACACACACACACACACACACACACACACACACACAGGGATAGCTTGTGCACTAACACACAGATTTAACTGAATGAAAGCAAAGCAACAGTAACATTAAAATATGAAAACCATTCACCTACATGTCTTCAGAAAGACGCACGAAAATAATTCATTTTTTATCATTTTTGTCAGAAACATTTTCATAATCAAATTATGGTGGATATGAATTATGAATATGCTATGAATAAATTCCCACTCATAAATAATTCTCTCTTGCTTAGAAGCTTCTCTGATCACAACTGCTGGAGTTGATAGATTTATGCACATTAAGAGGATAGACGTTTTTTCTGTCGTTGCCCCGAATTGGCAGTTAGTGTTCTCCTCCAAGCGTGTTGAGATGTCCAGTGATGCTGCATTAGTAAGGGTTCTGAAAGATGTGGTGTTATTTCATTTGTCTCAGAAGAAGCTCATGCCAGTCTTCAGCCTACCAGCTTGGTGGCATCATGTGATTGGAGGAGATCTAGCCAGCGGGTGGGAATTAGCGATAACACTATGAGGGATAAATAAAACCTTTCAGTTCGGTCTAATCCTGGATTTTCTTCCTTTCTCGCGGCACTTGGTCACTTTATACTAAATTACATCACTACGGAAACATGCAACACATCTAACCTGCTCCAGGGGAAGGTTACCCCGGACTGTAAACAGCTCTTAGACCACCCAGGGCCTATTTTTTTTTACTGCATATCAAAGTCTTATCCAATAAAACATAGTGCATTTACTTTATGGTAAAAATAAATCTCATTTCAAAGGTATAAAACCCTTCAAATGTAATAAAATGCACAGTAGTTTTGCTATTGCCAGATAAATCATTTTTTTATTAGCTACACTATACAGCAGTGGTCACTGACCCTCATCCTGGAGATCTACCTTCCTGTAGAGTCTAGATCCTGCTCTGAACGCTCCAGCTCATTAATTTCTTCAGAAATCCTTGATTGGCTGGATCAGACGTGTTAAAAGTGTATCTTTAACACACCTGATCTAGCCAATAGAGGATTCGATGTTAAGTTGGGACTAAACTCTGCAGGAAAGCAGATCTCCAGCATTGGGGTTTGGTGAAGAACTGAAGGATCCAATAAAGCCAAAGTAAGGATGGTTGCTTACTTCTTACAGCCCAGATTCAGTTTAATTTCTAGGTAATAGACAGGTGGGAGCTATATAAGATTGGCTTTTTAGCCCTTAATAACCACCCAGTTCAAACAGGAATTGACTCTGGAGTGGAGGATAATTGGAAGGAAGTTATTTCTAAGGCAACATGGTCTACAATGAAGATAGTCATTGATGGCTCCTGGACATTGCTTTACTTCTGGACATTGCTTTACTTCTTACTTATCTGCTTGAACACTTAAGTGAAATTTAGGTTGTTTTGTATTTATTAATAAAGTGGCATTTTGTGTGTTTTTCAACTGAATACCATTTTCATAGTGAATGAATTAGATTTTCCATTTCACACCAAATTCATACCTCGTATATCGCACTAATGTGTGTGTTGCACTGAAAGTACCCACATGAAATATAGTCTAACATCATCATCCTCTCTTTTGTACAGTTTGTACAGGGAGTCCTCGACAGTCTCGACAAACCAAATTTACGATGCTCACTTCCAAAAAAACGTAAAAAAATGGAGACGTGAATGTTTTGCTCTGGATTAAAGGATTAAATGCCGTAAATGTGTGAGTGAGGGAGTCGACGTCCCCCAGTACAGTACAGTATATTTATGCCATTTTCCTTTTTCTGTGCTTAGCTGTGTTCTAGATTATGATTTTACTGTGTTAGGTTCAGTGTTTCCATCTACAAAATAAAAAAAATACATACAGGACCCCCTGTATGTATTTTTCTATTTTCTTCCTAGCTCTGATGGTTCCCAGGCCGGTTGTTTGACTGATGCAATGCCTCTGTTATGAGGCGTTATGCTGGCCATCAGAGCAGGAATACACTGCAATCACAGGCTTTCAGAGCCAGAGCCATGCAACACTGTATCTAAGAGGTTTTCATCAGAGCAGTGCTGCACCTCAACTCCAAGGTTTCCTGGACTGACCACCAGGACAGCGCTACAATCTGCTCTTTTCAGATGTACATTTGCCCAACATAGTAATTTCACTTCTCATCCACCTCACCCTTGCACAGTTTTTTTTTGTTTCTGTCTATATATATTTCTGTATTACACAGAATATTTTTCTTATTTTATTCTTAGTCTATTTGTTATTATATTGTCTTTTCTTATCTTATCTCTAAGAAAATCTTAGGTTGTCCATTTTGGAAATTTGCAGTCTTAGGTGTGATTTGGTGTACGTTTCACGGCACGTTGTACTTGTATAACTGTGTATGTGACAAATAAAGAATCTTGAAATCTCTTTAAATCTTGAAATCTCTGAGACTTCCTGGACTGACCACCAGAAGAACGCTACACCTCAGCTCCATGCCTTCCTGGACCTGCTGTCAGAACAACACTACACTTCAGTTCTAAGGTTTTTCTGGATCTGCACTACACCACAAGCTTTTCCAGTCTGGTCTTTAGATAAGTACTACAATGCAGCAATGAGGCTTCCTGGATGCTACATCGCAGTAACAAGGCGTCTTGGTCTGACAGGGACCCCAGCAGCTAAGGGCACTTTCCAGGCGAGTGAATTGACTCAGCCTGGTCTCACGAGCTTTTGTGCAGCCATCACGAAGTACAATTTAATAAAAATATGTGCTGCGTAATAATGCGCACTGCGTAACACCATCAGTATCAGGGGTAACTGGAGACTGAGGGACAGTAGGAGAGAAATAATGGGTTGATTCCTTATTGATTTTGTTTGCAAAACAGTTAAAACAGGTTGAAATGCTGTGAGACGGGGAAAATCCCTAAGCTTAACCCTAAACCTAAACCCAAACCCTTACCCTAAACCTAACCCTAACCTTAACCCTAAACCTAACCCTAACTTTAACCCTAAACCTAACCTAACCCTAAACCTAACCTCAACCCTAAACCCTAACCCTAAACCTAACCTAACCTAACCCTAAACCTAACCTCAACCCTAAACCCTAACCCTAAACCCAAACCTAACCCTAACTTAACCCTAAACCTAACCTCAACCCTAAACCTAACCTTAACCCTAAACCCTAACCCTAACCCTAACCTAACCTTAACCCTAAACCTAACCTAACCCTAAACCTAACCTCAACCCTAAACCTAACCTTAACCCTAAACCCTAACCCTAACCTTACCCTAAACCTAACCTTAACCCTAAACCCTAAACCCTAAACCTAACCTTAACCTTAACCCTAAACCCTAAACCTAACCCTAAGCTAACCCTAAACCTAACCTTAACCCTAAACCCTAAACCTAACCTTAAGCCTAAACCCTAAACCTAACCTTAAGCCTAAACCCTAATCTAACCCTAAACCTAACTTTAAACTTAACCCTAAACCTAAACCCTAAACCTAACCCTAACAGTCACCAGTTGGCACAGATACTGACGGCGTCACGCAGTGCGCATTAAAATACAGGGTAGTGAAGCGTTGTCCTAGCATGAAAAAAAACACTAAATTGTGACTGCAGCACGTGTTTTGATTAAATTGTATTTTGTGATGGTTGCACAAAACTCGTGAGATCGGGTTGAGTGACTTTACACTGCCGCCTGGGGAGTTTCCCTCTGCCAGCCGGGGAACTGGGTGCATGTGTGTGTTGTGTTTGTTATTGATCATGTATTTCATTACAGCTGTAAATCTTTCTAGGGTTTGATATTTACAGTGTTACTAGATGTTACACTTCGTTTGTTATTCTAGCACTTAGAAGTCTCGCACTCATGCAGCAGCACCTCAGGGGGGACCTGTGAGCGCAAGTGTTTCTCACCTGGATAAACCGACTCGTTTGAACCAGCTCCGAGTTCCTCCGCACTCTGGAGAGTGGCAGGTTGCTTGCACACGGGTGCCTCTTCCTCGACTTGTCATGCATTCACGCACACAACACCACGACGTGGGCTTCACGCGGCTGAGATGCTAGCAGGTGGGTGACAGGCAGTGATCAGCGCTCACTTGTTTTTCCCAATCAAGTTCGAAATGGATGAGACACACACACACACACACACACACACAATCACTCAGTGAGTCACAAAGACAAACAACTGACTCACAGCCCGGTTAAGGTAACGAGGAAAATAAAGGAAAGAGATACAGGCTAACATGACACATTCAAATTTGGTCTCTAGTCACGAGAACAATCTCCGCCTCGTTAGATCCTCTCACAAATCCAACTGCGCCTTCACAGTCAAGAGAACAGGCGGGCACGACAGGGACGGATTAATGGGGGTGACATTTTCACACTCTGGCTGAGATACGCTGCACCTGCTTAAGCATTTTCACATTTGATATTAGGGAACTGTACGACTTTTGACTTTTCTGAACTCGTGTTGCAAAACCAGGCAAGTAGCACATCACTGAGATTAAACTACAACGTCACTGGGTTTAATACTACAAAAGTATTTCCTTCAAAAATCAAAATCCCAGGTTTTATTTGTCAGTTCTGCCGTATACAGTACACACAGTACATAGTAAAAACGAAACAACGTTCCTCCAGAACACAAGAACAGAACAGAACATAAGACCACAAGTGCTAACAAAGGACAAAGAGTGTCACCGTGCTACGCTCAAGATTAACGTGTGATAAATAAAACTGACAGCTATATATTTGCTGATAAACATTCATTCACGGGTGCGAGGCAGCGACTTACTCTGGTTGGGACGCCACCACAACCCACCCCACCCCACCACACACACACACACACACACACACACACCCTCTAATTCACCTGAGTCTTTGGACTGTGGGAGAAACCCGGAGAGCCTGGAGGAAACCCACCCTACCACGAGGAGAACTCCACACACACAAGACCAAGATTCAAACCCCCAACCCTGGAGATGTGAGGCAACAGCGCCACCTACTGCACCACAGCTGATAAATAGATTGTTTTTATATTTTATATAAGCCGCATGTTGAAATCATGTCCAGCAACTACAGCTAGTATTTAGGCCCTGTTTTATCTTGCGTCTGCACTGAAATATGAGCTGTAACTATCGATGGGAATTGTCAACACAACCTCCCTCTATTCGCATTTATACACGTCCCATGGATTAGTGGGTTGTTTGGTCCACTAGATTTGTTACTTGTCATTTCTGAGAATTTAGGGTTAGCCTTTCTGTTATTTTTAATATTTCTGTTTACAGTTAATTTTGCTGGTTTACGAACTGCAAAGTCATGTTCATATTCTGTCTTTTGTCTCACTGGGAAGAGAAAATGGATAAGAAAGAAGAAAACTAGGACAGTGAAAACAGGGCCCCTATAAGATGGAGGAAAGGTTTTAAGACCTTTCTTCCTCCGACCACGTCCACCAGCTCCTCCTGGGGATCCCAGGTCAGCAGATGTGTGTAGTCCTCCCAGTGTGTCCTGGGTCCGCCCCACGGTCTCCTCCCAGTTGGTCATGCTAGGAATCACCTCAAGTGGCTCCTCCGAAGGTTTTTATGGACTGATGAGCCTTATTGAGGTTAACATAATAATTAATAATTAATAGCTGAGATAATATAATACCTATGAATGATTAATGATCAGGTTGGTGAGAAGCATTTACAAGAAGTGTGGGAAAATATCGCTGCAGAAAAAAAACAGACAGAGACTCTCTGAAAAAGAAACGAAGGTAATAAAGGCAAAAAGGTGAACGTGATGAATGCTGAAACGCCTGATATTATATTTAGCCGTCGAGGCCTCTGTGCTGTTTTTCTGGTAAATATATATTCGCCTTGTTTCCTGACTCAGAAAACTAAATAACTTGTATATTTGCATTTTATTGCCCATTTAATGACTGCTGCTAGAACACAGTATCTGTCATCATATTGTTTTCATTCATACTGGGGCTGTTACTGCTCCTCTTGACTGCACTAAATGTTGTCTTGTCCTGTAATATTACTTTGTTGCTGTTGTGTTGTTCTTACACTCGCTTTGCTCTCCTTGCATTTTGTGTAGTCCTCTCCTGGAGGAACGTCATGGTCCTGGAAGAACATTGTAGTCCTGGAGGAACATTGTGGTCCTGGAGGAACATCATGGTCCTGGAAGAACATTGTAGTCCTGGAGGAACATTGTGGTTCTGGAGGAACATCATAGTCCTGGAAGAACATCATGGTCCTGCAGGGACATCATGGTCCTGGAAGAACATTGTGGTCCTGAAGGAACATCATGGTCCTGGAGGAACATTGTGGTTCTGGAGGAACATCATGGTCCTGGAGGAACATCATGGACCTGGAAGAACATTGTGGTCCTGGAGGAACATTGTGGTCCTGGAGGAACATCGTGGTCCTGGAGGAACATCATGGTCCTGGAGGAACATCATGGTCCTGGAGGAACATTGTGGTCTTGGAGGAATGCTGTGGTCCTGGAGGAACATTGTGGTCCTGGAGGAACATCATAGTCCTGGAGGAACATTGTGGTCTTGGAGGAATGCTGTGGTCCTGGAGGAACATCATGGTCCTGGAGGAATACTGTGGTCTTGGAGGTATGTCATGGTATTTGAGGAACATTGAGGTCTTGGATGAACTGTGCACTGTGTATTTGGCTAAAATGACAATAAACCTGCTTGTCCCGTCCTGTCTGCACTATTCTAATCTTGTGTTGTTTCAGGTTTTCTTCTTTGTGTTGCTCCATGTTAGTGGAGGACGTCCTGGATAAACAATGTGGTCCTGGAGGAAAATTCTTTGTTTTCATAGTGTACTGAAATGAAATTAAACCTACCTGACCTTGACCTGATGACCTCATTTGAGACACCGAATTACATTAATGACCAGGAATAGAATAAAACATAAAAAAGAATCAAATAAAATAAGAAATGGAAGAAATAAAAGAATAGATAGCAAAATCAATACAATATTGAAAGTCCAATGGAAGTGCTGATATTTAAAATAAGGTAGAACAAGAGGCTTTTTGGCAGCTTTAAAAATAAAATAAAATAAAACATACACACTGCTCAGTTAAACAGGTTTAATTTTTTGAGGTGTCTAAGATGTTTGCCTTGTTGAGTTTTCCACTGAAATATCGCTGCCGCTCCTCTCAAAACGTAATGAGGGGTTCGGCCTTCCCACCACTTTCGCCCACTTCCCAAAGTATGATGAGATGTTAACTGCCCGAGTGCTTCACCACCTTATGTTTTGGAACACTTACCCACTGCACACACTTTTATATAAATAATAATAATAAAAATAATAAGTCGGCTCCACCTCTGCACCTTCTGGCCCACTTTATCTCCACTCTACGGCCAGAGCTGAGCTGCTGTGAGTAATCAGAAGACGGTAGGAGCTCTTTTTTTCGCCCACAGCTCATGACATTCACCCAACAGCCCTTGGGGATGCTCTTTAGAGACCCGGTCAACACTTCGGTATTAGACGGGCCCATTTAGCCTTAGTCACGGAGCCTGGATTTATCCCCAGCAAGGGCGAGGGGGACGGAGGAAGGCGGCTGCGGTACAAGATATATAACAAATAGTAATAAAACGAAATGGACAGAGTGCAGGGCTCCTCTTGACACTCTCTCTCTCTCTCTCTCTCTCTCTCTCATCCCATCTCCCTGTCCTTTCTTGTGTGCACCACACTCGGGTTCCCACGCAGGATGCTGACAGCTGCCTGAGGCATTAGGGGGAAACGGAAAGCATACAGCAGAAAAAAATGGAGCAATAGAAGATGAGGAAGAAGAAAGAAAAATAGGAAGAAAAAGAAATAAAACGACAGAAGAAAACAGGACATAAAATGAAACTCAAGTGCTGTTCAAAGACAGAGTCTTCCCCTGTATGCTTATATGTGTGTGTGTGTTTGTCCTGGCTGCAGTTTCAAAGGAGCTGCTTCGCCCCCCTGAGAGAAGAAAAGCTCATAAAGTTATGAGTGGATCTCTGCTGCCCCCTGCTGGAGGACACACACACACACACACACACACACACACACACACACAGGCGTTGGGCATTTCCAACCTTCTCAGACCAGCATTATCTGCATATATGCGTCACTCTAGAAATTAATGAATGAAGGATGCATTACAGATGGATTCACCCCAATAGGTAAGTAACACTAGAACAGTCTTAATCAATTTAATAGGTTTTATAATAAATATGCCAAACAAGCCACTGCATTCATTAGCACTCATTGATAAAAACTAAAATCACCACATTTCAGAATATCCAGTCAGCTGAGAAATCATTTAATGAACTGACAAATAGGTAGTGATACTTCACGCTGCCTTAAATAACATGTACATGTAAATATATATATATATATATA
>JBBPCY010000032.1:15436061-15441087 GCA_037974405.1 Brachyalestes nurse | reverse complement strand
TACTCAGTTTTACTCAGGAAAACTTACTGGTTCTCTCATCAGGAACAAACACTAATAAACAGTGAGAACATGAGCAGTAGTGAGAGTTAATGTCTCACCAGGAACCTGGAGATGAATCTCTGAGTAGAAGGAGAAATAACCAACTGCCTGTCCTCCAACAAACACTCCACATAAATAAACTCCTCCATCATCTTCACTCACATCTCTGATTCTCACACTGACAACTTTAGACCTTCTGTCTTCAGAAATGGAGAACCTGTCTCTCTGATGGTCTGTAGGTATGATCAGATCATTCAAATTTTGACCATCCTGTTTGAAGAAGTACTTGGTGTTTGTCTTAAACTCCTCTGGAGAGGAGCAGCTGATGGTGATGTTTTCTCTCAGATAACCAGTCACAGTCTCTGACCCCAAACAACATGGATCTGTCAATCACACAAAATAAATATGATTTTCAATAATCACTCAGATAATAATAATAATTTCATAGAGTTCTAAGATCTCAGTGTTTCTCACCTGTGTTCACTTTTAAGTTCACAGTGTGATTCCACACTCCAGTCTCTCCACACTGATATGATCCAGTGTCCTGTAAACTCAGTTTCCTGTAGATCACTATGAGACGTCCAGTAGAATCAAACAAAGATAATCTGTCTTTATGAACCCATGTGTTCTGTGTTGGAGCTGATATTAAAACTTCACACTGTTTTGTGTTTTCTTTATAAAAATATTTCTCAATATTTCTATCCTGTTTGTAATAGCAGTAGATCATGATGCTGCCTCCTGGATATCCAATCACATCAGAGCAGCCCCCTGGACCTGTCAATCAAACAGAAGATTCTCACTCTGATCTCATTAAACTCCTCCAAAGTCTCTTATTTCTACAGTTCTGCATCAACACACCTTCAAAAAAACTTTTTCACAAATATTTGGAAACGGAAACTTCTACAGCTGAGTAATAGAACCTGCAGCTTAAAGTTTATCAGAAGTAAAATATCTGACCTGAGATCAGGTGGAGGGTGAAGATGAGGAGGATCTTCATCCTGAACTGAACTTTAACTCCACGATCTTCAGACTTTAAACTGTGGTCCTCGTTGTGTTGGTGTGTCTCCGTCTCCTCTCCTCTCTGCTCTGGTTGGTTCCTGTTTCTCTGGTTAAGAGTCAGAGTTCCTCGAACTCACAGCTCTTTCCTCCAGTAGCACGGACCAAACACCAAATTAAATTTAGAGGAAATGAGGCGATGGTTTCATTTCCTGTGATCTTCATCTAAAATAGCACTGCAGTAGAACTGAGATCAGTCTGTTTAACCAGTAAATAAATGATCCTCATCTACTGTAACTAACTCCTCATGTTCATTAGAGTCAGTAAATGTGAAGTCAATAGTATTGAGTTCTGGTTTAGTCTTCTAACGCTCCTCCCCAGTCAGAAACTTTATAACAGTGTCTGAAGTCAGTGAGATGATGTCACTAAACACATTGTGTTGCATATCGGGCATTTGCCCTGTGTGTTGGTGGTAAATTTGGGCCGGAAACCCGTCAGCAAACCACGCCCCTCCCAACCCGAAAGCACGATCGAGAAGGATAGCGTAAATTTGGGCCGGCGTGGAACGGCGTGAGAACCCCCCCCCCCACCACCACCATCCGAAAGCACGATATCGAGAGGGATACCGTCAATTTGTGCCGATGGTAAATTTGGGCCGGCACGGAAAGCCGTCAGCACCGCTCCCCGTGTGGGCCGGTCTCAAAATGCCTGGTAAGTTTTTTTTTGTCCCAGTCCAGCCCTGATGAAAGGGCCTAGCTTTGAACATGGAACAATGAGCTGAAATGTTACTGAGTCTGACGGGTGGATATGTGACAAATTTATAGAGTCTGATTTGTGGGCGTGTTCTAGGGGGAGGAGTTATAGTCAAGCTCCAGCAAGACCAAGCGCCTCTTCATCAAAAGGAGTCCTTCACCAAGCCACAACCTCATCATTTCTGCTGAGAACTCTGTTATCGTCCCTTAAAAGAAAGTAAGAAATCTCGGTGTGATGCTAGATGAAGATCTGTCTTTCTCATCGCAGATCTCCTGAACATGCAGATACTTTCTCTACAACATCAGAAGAATCCGAACCTTCCTCACCATCCAGGCCACACAGATTCTCGTCCAGTCTCTGGTCATCTCCAAACTGGACTACTGCAACTCCCTACTGGCTGGACTTCCACTGAAGATAACGAGACACTTCAGCTGATTCAGAATGAAGCTGTGAGGTTAGCCTTCAGCGTTCCTAGATTCTCACACACCACGCCTCTACTACAGAACCTTCACTGGCTCCCTGTGGTCGCCCGCATTAAGTTCAAATCCATAACGCTTGCCTTCAAAGCCAAGAGTGGACTTGCACCCCCATACACATCAACACTGATTAAGCAGCGTCACTTCTCGTCCTCTCAAGGCTTCAAGCTAGGCTCATCTGGAACCTCAGTTGCTGAAAAGAAGAGGGAGACCTGCGTCAAGACTCTTTTCAGTTTTGGCCTTTTAGTGGTGGAACGAACTCCCTCTTCCGAACAGATCTGCGAGTCCCTCGCTGTCTTCAAGCGTCGTCTGAAGACCCACCTCTTCACGGAGCACCTTGGTGACTAACTATGCCTCTCATTTCTGCTTATTTATTTCTTCTTCCTCATTTTCCCTTAAAATAAAAACCTTACTTTTGTCTCCATGCCTTCCATACTTTTGCCTTAACCTTTGACTTTTCTTTCCACTTTCTACTTAGCCTGCAGTAACTTGGTTGAACAGCGGACGCTGATTTAAGCATAGCTTTACAGGTTTGAAGAGCAGATGTGGACTACTTGAGCACTGATGTACGTCGTGCTGGATAGAGAGAGAGAGAGAGAGAGAGAGAGAGAGAGAGAGAGAGAGAGAGAGAGAGAGAGAGGTGTTAAACACATTGTAACATCATGAAAGAAATGAAAATAAATAAATAATAAAATTGAAACAATCACATTGTTTTGCCTCATTATCAGAAGAGTGGGGGTCAGGTAGGCAACATTGTTGACATTTTCTCAGTATGATGTGATGATGGCGAAGCTGTGTGTGCTGATTCAACTTGTGTGTTCAGTTCGATCGCTGATTCAGAGGCTCTTCTTCAACAGAGAGAATAGCATGAACAAACACAGATAGTGGTGTGTTGTGTAATCTCTAGTTCTCTCAACACTCACAGACACAGTTTGTGCAGTTTATGATTCTTATCTCAGATGTCCTCTGTTTACCTCTTTTTAAAAAATTTTTTTTACATTTTATTTCCCCCAATTTCGCAATAATGAACACTGTAACAAAAACAAGCACAAATCATTTACACCATTATAAGAAACTCAATATTAAACCAATTAAACGAATAATGAAACTAAATAAATGGTTTCCTTACTTGCTTAGCTGAACGTTTTGAAAGTTTTACACTCCTCTGGCAGTTTATGTTTGATGCTTTTATATCAAGTGCCAGTGCTTTTATATTAAGTACCTCTTATATTAAGTGTGATCATAAATTTAATGGCATCTTATGTAGCTATAAATAGTTCAGTTTGTTTCAGGGTTAAAGCCAGACTGGAAAGTCTGAATGCAAAGATGGCTAATGCTAGTTCTCAGAGTGGCTAATTTTCAGTGTTCTTCAGCTCCTGGCTGACCATGTATGTACTGTTAATTGTTACAAGGCTTAATTGTGCTTTAACTCATTTGGTTTTGGTGTTTGATGAGATTTCTAGATTAAACCCTTAAGGCAAATTTCTACCATTCAATCCTTTTTTCCTCTGCTAATAATACAGTTCCTCAGTATATCATTGTTACATTTGATGTGTACAAAATGTAGATTTTTATTTTTGTTCACCAGGCTGTGAAAGAAATCCAGTTCAATAGACTCTTTAAGACACTTTAAGACTGTTTGTAATGTGTGTGGTGTCTGAGACACAGTAAGGCACTTTCTCTATTACTACAGTGTAACAACATGATCAAATTAAGCCATTATTTACTTTAAGTAGAGCCATTACACTTAATACACTTGGCTCACTGACTTCATATCAGTGGCCAAAATGAAAATGATGAGCATGGATGCCTCGTGCTCCGAGTTTTGGCAGGCCTGTTCTAGATAGATTTTGAAATAATTAAACCAGTGCTTATACTCATGGAAACATTGTTAATTAAAGGCAGCTGGACGTGATTGAGAACCAACTAGAACTTTGCCAAGACCAATGACCGAGAGCAAGACAGAGTCCAAACACCAGCAAGTCCAAGACCAGTCAGGGACCACAGTTCTGGACTCAAGTGCTACAACCCTGTTATGTAGTGCAACTGAATTTAGTGCCCAATAATATTATATATTCCAAAAAAATTTGACATTTTAACTTCTTAACTCCTTCTGTGAGCTCGCGTAATCTATTCGGCATGAACTGCAGATGCAAAAACGAATTCAGATCATTGACTTAGATGTATTTTAATTAGGGGTGTCAAATTAACGAGTTAATTTCGATCAATTCATTACAGAAACAATTAAAAAAAAAATTTACACTGATTAATCGCACCACGTGACTTTGAGGCCCCGCCCTGTTCTGGCCACAGGTGCTCGGTAGAATGTGAAGGGAAAGTTTAAGTTTAAAAATGGACAGATTAACGGTTGCTAGGAGTATCGTTCACAGCAATTCATGCAGTAAGGATTTTTTGTATCATTGGAGAACATCACATCTAAAATAGCACCTCAGCGCAAAGCGTTTAGGACCGAACCCGGCGGTCCGAGCCATAACAGTCCGATACCGGCGCCAGCGGCCCGCCACACAGGACCCGGCACTCAGACCCAAACTGACCCGTCTGCCTGTGACCCAGCAGAATAGTTTCTGTGGCCGAGTTTATTCTGAGATGCCTTGTATGCTGGGGGTGACGTTCTTATCCACCCAGAGATTTGTACGAGTGAAACACGTGAGAGCATCCCGCACACACACACCCTGGGAAAATACTACGCTACAGCTATTACCCCCCAACACCTACCAACCCCATTCCAGACCCAACAACAT
>JBBPCY010000032.1:15301143-15322719 GCA_037974405.1 Brachyalestes nurse | reverse complement strand
TGGTTGAATAGCAGATGATGATTCTTGAGTTTAGCTTACGAGTGTAAGCAACAGACGTAGACTACTTGAGCACTAATGTACGTTGCTCTGAATAAGGGCGTCAGCTAAATGCCGTAAATGTAAATGTAAATGTCTGTGTGTGCCCTGCCTAAGGTGAGGCCCTGCCTCGCGCCGATTGACCCTGGGATAGGCTCCAGGTACCCGAGATCCTAGCGTATTCTATGCAACTGTGCAACTTTAGTGACCTCTGAAAAAAATACATCACTCTTTTAGAAGGTCATATATGTTCTTTTCAGAAATAATGAACACAATGTTGTTTGTACATTGCTGTTTTCTTTCTTCTATGACTACACACTCTGTATTGACCTTCGCCTATTCAGCATGTGCAGGTTTTTATTCTCTGACCATGAAATACATAGAAGTCACTTTATTTTTCTCACCAATACAGTGCGTATATAATATTGAAAAAAAAAATTCCTCAACAGTTTACACAAAATAATCTACAATGATTTAGAGTCTTTTCTTAATATAAACATAAATAAATCTAATTTACAAAATTATTCAGACCCTTTGTTATGACACTAGCACCTCAGTGACCTGGGCATAAATTAACTCATTGGACGTAATTAGACCTGTCTATATAAGGCCTCAGAGTTGATGGCATATTTCTGAGTGAAAACCAAGCCAAGAGAATTGTGCGAAAGTCATTTCATACTATTATAGCCTTTTTATGTCTCTTGAAGGAATTTGAAGAAGGCACCATAACTTACTGCATTCTGTTTTAACTGTTTTCTATTAATGAAATGATGTAAACTCATATTAACTGTATCTAGGAACGTGTTCTGTTTGGCTGATACATTAGTAAGTACTGTGTCATCGTATATGTCTATCACAGACATATTTATCCTAACCCTGGCACTGGAGGCGCATGCTCTGCACATTTAAATACTTTGCACTGAAGGAAATAGTTAACATCAGTTATATATTAAAATGTAATACATATATTACATTGAAACTCATGAATACAAAGTACAAAATATGGAACAGTGTAAGGTCAAACAGTGTAAGCATAAGGATAAGATGATGTTTTATCATTTTATTATACATGATATAAAAACTACTGTGTGAAAAGCCTGGTAAATCTCTTTGTTTCAGTGATTGAATTCACCAGTGACTCAAGGACAAGAAGTACAAGAGTTTTAGACAGCTTAACATCCCTTCTTATTATATTTGTGCTGTTTAGCCATGTAACATTTTATTTCTGTTTTTTTAATAATTAAAATCTATATAAAAGCACTGTAATTTGTGTGATCCCTGTTTATGAGTCATATTTTACATTTACAGCATTTGGCGTATGACCTTATGATTAAAATCACTGTTACAGGGACAGTCTTAGAGTCATTAGTTACAGGGACTGTCTTACAGTCATTAGTTACAGGGACAGTCTTACAGTCATTAGTTACAGAGACAGTCTTACAGTCATTAGTTACAGAGACAGTCTTACAGTCATTAGTTACAGGGACAGTCTTACGGTCATTAGTTACAGGGACAGTCTTACGGTCATTAGTAACAGGGACAATCTTATGGTCATTAGTAACAGGGACAGTCTTATGGTCATTTGTTACAGGGACAGTCCTCCTGGAGACACAGAGGATTAAGTGTTTGCTCAAGGATACAATTTGTTGAAATGGGAGGGTTTGAACCTGCAACTTTGTGGCCATCAAGTTTCCAGGCCTGTGTTTTACCCACTAGGCTCCTAACACCCCATTAAGTTCCCACAAATACTATACTGCACACGATCAGGCAAACACATGAGGACAGATTTAGTCAACAAAGCTTTTAACTGTGTTAGGCTACATGCTGGTCAGTTGTAATCTTAACTTTTTACAGGTCAAGGTTGTACCATTTGTCATTATTTTTGATGTTTTTTGTGTTGTGGTGTTTGTGATGGAGGGATGAGGAGCAGGTGTGGTGGTATCACAGAAGGTCAAATGAGCTCATTTCTTTTTGAGTTTGAGTCATCGTCCAGGACTAAACAAGGCCTACAGAAGTGTTTTGTTGTGTCTGGATGAGCTGGGAATGCACACACAGCAAAACAAAATGAATACAGAATTTTGAAAAAACAAGAAAAATAAAAACTTCCCAGTTCGATCTTTTTCTACATGTATCATGGGTAACTGTTCCATTATTTGTTACATATTGCTCATATAGTCTGTCAAAGTGATTGAGGTGTTCTGTGTTAGATCATGAGAGTGAGTATTTTGACCTTAAATAATGAAGAGTGAACATTTTATGTTCCTACTTCAGATCATATTTCTATGAATCAGGAACTCTCAGGATGGAGCTTATAGTTACTGAGGGATCAAACTCAAGAATACTCTCAAGTGGTTGGCTAATCAAGAAAAAAAGGATAACTAGGGATTAGAATGGAAAAAGTGGACTGACCTAGACTATGGTTAAAAATACCTGAAAAGAGTTTGTCATCGTCTAGTCCTAAAAAAGGTCTACAGACATGTTTTGCTATGTTTGGGTGAACTGGGATTCCAGCACACAGCAAAACCATGAAAAAATTATATAAAAACAGATTTGTATAATCATATTTGGTCAGTAAAGCCAAGAAGAACAAACTGCTCTGTTTGTTGTTTACGAAGGTTTACATCCCATTCACACTATACTGTTACACTGCTGTCTATTTGTTGTATTATTTCTGTCATTCCTTGCACTTTGTTCAGAGCTCTAACATTTAGGAAAGCAATGAGATTCTGGGTCAACTGTAGCTTCCACAGACGTTCTGTAGCAGGGGTGTCAAATCTTACACTTAAAACATTGGTGTGCCTGCAAGTCTTTTTTTCCAAACAATCAGGAGCTCACCTGATCCTACTTGGTTTTCAAACATTTGAGGTGTGCAACTACTTGTTTGCGACAAAGACTTGCAGCCACACGAAACCTTTGGTGATTCAATTTACGATCCCTGTTCCAGACCTCTCTGTGGAAGCTCCAGTTGTCCAAGAATCCCACTACGTTTCCTAAATTATCCTTTAGGCAACATGTTCTTGTAGATCGCTGGTGATTTGCATCTTAAAAAATCACTAATATCATGCTTTTGTGTTTTACTCTTCATGCCAACCTCATGGAGAGCCTTCTTTCTTCATTAAAGTATTGAAAGTACTGGTGGTCTGAAAGCTCAGTTGCTGTTTCTAAGCTCACTAGCTCATTTTAGCTTGTTTAGCTTTTGATACAGCTAGAGCTCTGGCTCAGTCATTTATGCAAATTTGCTGCCTAATAATGACATTCTCACTTCGAGACAACCTCGACAGACTCTGTAAGCAAATAATTTTGCTTAGCCTGGTTAGCTAAATGTTAATAGATACGCATTGATTACAGTAAGGTCAGGGTGCTCTCACTGTGGGCAGTCTGATTAAGTTCCTTTCAACTCATCCAAGGTCAAGGGACCCCAGTTAGATCCTCTCTTTCCTACTTACCCTAAAATTAAACGGACTATGCCAAATGACCTTCACAGTTTGGCTCCACTTAGTGTGAAAGAAGCTCCATTTCTTCATTCGCCATCAGCATTTTAGTGCTCTAAAATATTAAAGAGAACATTTTATCACCTGCTCCTCTTTTTCTACCAAAATGCCGAGATTTGAGGTCTAATTCTGTCCATTTGGATAAAATCTTATAAAGCTTTGCTTGGACTTTATTCTCTTACAATTTGTTTGAGCACAAATATGGGACACGAGAAGTAGCCTCTTTTGGTCTTTCTCCACACTTCTATTATATCCGTTGTTGTTTTTGTTGTTACTGATGCTCTCCTTGTTCTTCCCTGTTTAAAATTTTAATCCTCCTTCGCTATGTGAACAGCCACTTGGAAACAGAGTGAGCAGCATTCAGATAGGGGATTTAAATTAGCCATGGGGAAATGCTAGCTGCTGACATGCTACAGCAACCAGCTGTGCTTGGCTGCTTAGCCAACAATATGAAGGTGTTAGCCTCCCTGGGGTTATGGGGAGAATCCTTGCTTCATTCACCATTTTTTAGCTTACCGCACACATACTAGTTGCTGTGTGGCTTGAGATAGACCAGTTAGCTTAAAAATAGGACGACAGGGCTCCTGAATGTCTCAACTGTCTATGCAACCTATCATCAGAAGGTTTGAATGCACAGCTAAATTTTCCAGTGGTGGGTAGGATGGCCTCCCTCTTCCCATCACTCAGATGTTGAGATGATTGACTTCAGTGAGTTAGCAGCAGTTTGAAAAAAATGGTGATGCTTCTGGGACGTTCTCCCTGTCTTTTCCAAATTCTCTGGCTTTTTGTAATGTTCTGCCTTTCTCCTGTTTTCTTGTTTTTGTTGCTGTTTATGTTTTCCATCTGCCTTTGTTTACCATAACCATGTGAGGTTGTTTTGGTCTTAGCCCTGCCTTTAGCCCCGCCCCCTGTTATCCTGTTCACCTGTGTCTTATTCCTGTCTCCGCCCCTGCCCAGGTTTTTTTTATTGTCTGGTCAGTGTATTTGTATACATTGTGTTTCAGCCTGTGTTTGTGGATTCTTTGTAAAAGCTCTCGGTGCGCTACTGCTTGTAAATGTTGTGTAAATCTGTCTGTTAATGCTGGTCTTTGTTAAGTTCTTGTAAGTCCTGAAAGTTTAATGTTTCATGTTGCCTGTTTTTTGGTAATCTACGTATATTCTTGTGTATTGTGTTTTTTTTTCTTGTGATTACATCCTGTCTTGACCGTCACAGCTTCATAAAACTTGGAGGAAGCATGTGCTTAAACCCTCCCAGCAATGCAAGTATTGTATGATGGGGAGATTTCTATTCTACCTAGTCCAATTTGAAGTCCAATTGGAACTGGAGAAGAGTTAATAAATAAAAGTGCAATAAAATAAAGGAAAGGGCAGAGGTTGATTTAAAGTGTTGATCTGAAGTGAAGCACTGCTACTTGTGTTTTGCTTCATTTTTGACTGTGTATTTGAATAACTAAAGTCAGCTTCAAATCAACTAACCTTTTTTGTCTTTTTCATTTTCATTGATTTGGTCACATCTTGGCCATGTTTTCTTATATTCTTCCATCCTAACATTATAACTTCCCCTGAAATATCAGCAGCCATGGCAAATACTAACCAATAATATTATTCACCACCCACCCAACCATTGAGAGAAAGCAAAAACAAATAAGAAATCACTTAATTAAAGCAGAAGAGTAGAATAAGAGCCTGAAATGTCTTAATATATTTTCCATGAACCACATAAAGTTCATTTCTTTTGCTCAGTGCAGTTACTGGGGAATGTTGACTTAAGTAAAGTGTGTATCACTTGTTCATGATGGATAATGGACTGCTTTGGTAATTATTAATATCCAAAGTTACGGCTTTGCAACTCGTGATTGGGCTTTGTTGCATCATACACTGAAAAACAACTGCGAAAAGACATCAAACGCTTGTTTCGGCATTAACTGGCTTCTTAGTGCCATTGTAACCAATGGCGCTCAGTGTGTGTTCTTGTTAAGTGAAGCTCTAGCCACAGTTTGAGCTTTTTTTTCTTGTTATATATGACTGCTGTTGTTTGTTTGGTATAGGGTCTATGAGCTGCTGGAACAGTCTAAAGGCTCATTAATGCTCCCTTTACATATGAAAATAAATGTGTTTATTTTAAGTGATGTAACCATCACAGCCCACACACTGCCTTTACATTAGTATAGACGATAAGCAACACAATGAGTATCTGACAACAGACATGGTGAAGGAGGTCATAATAACGCAACGCTGTTTTTGTCCTTGTACGTATTTAACGTTGAGCATCAATGAGCCTCAGTGCATTTGCCAGCACATTTTCTGTATCAGTAAAAAAAACATTAACCCTACCATTAATCTCAATGGGAACTTTGCATTGACAGATAACAGACATCAAATATGAAAACTGTGTTCCATCAGTTGAAAGCAAATGGAGTTTTTCCTGCTGTTTTCAGTGGGAAAAACACGTTTTACTATTAACTATATAAACTACTATTTCAGTGCGCGAAGTGGAAAAAAAGACTCAACAAGCTTTAACCCTTCAGTGCACAGCATCCTATGAGTGCACCACCTGACTACTTTCCGTTAAAGTCTACAACCACACTGGTGCGTTTTGGAACATTCATTGATTAATATTCTAACATGTTCTATTCGCTGATGTCAAGTTAATGGAGATCCACTTTATCCACTGTCATCTTTGCACTTTGAGTCCATCAATAACTAAATCACACTGAACTCAAGCGCGTCAGAATAGCTAGCGCACCAACTGACAGACGATGTGAGCACCATGCAGGACACTCAAGAGCACAACACACACAACAAAGAAACACAGACTCGCTGTTTGATGCTACACATCTTTACATGTTGCGCAACTGTTGAACCACCCGATAATACTGATGAATTACACTGCCAGACTGTTGTTTTAATCACTTGTCTTTATAAACCGTCATTATGGAGTGTTTATCGTCATCCCTACATTTATTCAGAACTACTATGGCACTGTAACCATAGTAACCACAGCTTGTGCTGTTATACAACAATCGTCCTGACAAACGAGTCAAAGTTAAACGAGTGACACCAGCATTGAGGAGGTGAGGAGATGTTAAGCTGCTCTGCAGTCAGGCGGCGTAACCGGTGCAAATACAAGAACAATTTACAGTACAGAAGTAACGGATTGTTGAATTTTACTGTGGGACACTGGTGCACTAGCAAAAAAGGTTAAACATCAATAGGTATAACTGTTAAAAAAATCCCCCACTGAAGGGTTAAGGACACTAAATCACAACAATGGAAAAGAAATACTACAGAAAAGAGTTGTATAACTTTATAAAACACTGCTGTTCACTCCGACAGGAGATGCTGCCACACCCCTAATAAAAGTACATTCCTGCAGCTATGGATGGGCTTAGCCTCCAGTGTTCAGCAACTTCAGTCAACATACCATGTCAGCCAATAAGATACAGCTTAGGGGCATAAGTCAGTCATGCTGATCTTGAACACTGTGGAGAAGAATCCAATCAATGTTGCCTTATAGCTTTCATGTAATGACATGAAGGGGATCCCCAACTCCAGTCCTGGTGGGCTGACGCCAGCACAGTTTGATGAAACACACCCGCTTCGTTGAGTGCATGCTGTTGAATCACCAAACTGAAAGATTTGACCATCATGGCTGGAGTTGGGCTGACCATCATGGCTAAATGGGCTGATTTTATGTTTTATTTGCCAATTCTGACCATCTCTAAAGGTCTCCTGATATTAAGGTGCCCCCAAAAAAGGTAACACCATGGTGTGTGCAGGGGTGTGTATAATCCAATAATCCACAATTTACTTCCATGATCTACTTATAGTCCAGTAAGATCTACTCCAAATTCACGTATTCAGTATATCTGGTTTACCACAATAGTGGAAAAATGAGACAGTGATGACTGAGGGACAGATAATGCCAGAAAAAAACTGGTGGAACCTATTATGCGTGGAGTCTCTTACACTGTTTCATATATTAGGATTTTATAAATTCTGTGGTCCACTCCACATCCAAAACAAGCCTGATGTTCTGATAAATCAGTGTCAAAATGCTTATTTGTTCCTTCACTGCATCTCACCGCAGGGTGGACGGTCCTGACGGATGGCCTTTCCTGTCCACTAATTGTCGGACATTTCTTGGGACAGCTGCCCCAGGATTTAGCTATATTGGCTATTTAGCATTGCCTAAATAGAACTGCTCAGTCAGAATGGCTTGCCAGGGGCAGCCTCTGCCAGTGTGAAGGAGCAAAAAACTCTGGATCGTTATGCCAGTCACTATGGAATGTCTCAATCCAACTACGGTAGACTTCCATAGTTCAGAATTAGAATCAGCTTTACTGGCCCAGTAAGGAATTTGACTCTGGTTTTCATTGCTTTCAGTGTACTTAGGATATGCTAAACAAGAATAAATAAATAATTAGGTACAGTATACAGCATAATGTAATGATACAGAGTGCAATAATGCTGTAATAAGTATGGAATAAATATATTAGCTATACATAAATAATTACTATATATACATGAGGTTGGTGGACCTGACAGTATTAATATATTAACTTATTTACAATATACAAAGTTCAAGGCTTTGTTCTGTTCCAGCTCCTGAGAAAGCTTTATTGTTCTGTATTCCTGATGACATTGCATTATGGGTAGAGTATGCTAATCTGGAACATGACACAATTACTGACTGTGTTGTTCTTAAGCCTTGGACCGTCTAGAAACACCATCACAACCAGTTGCTTTGTTATATCAAACCGAATTTACAAATTTAATGTAGAAGGAACATCTACATCTACAATTTTTTTAACAGACGCATGACCTTACTACTCTAAAGTCATTTTTTAAAATTGAGTTAAAGAGAAAACAGCCACATCTCAGAAGGTGTCACTGATGCCAAATAGTAATTAAAACGCTAAACACGAATTTACTGCACTGAAAACATTAGTTACAGATGATGCTGATGCCTCTGATTAAGTTTTTTTGTCATTGATCAAATTCAAACCAAAATAACCATTTTCTCTTCTGCTTAAAAACACAAATGTGGTGCATTTAGCATCACTTGTTTTAATGAGCTGCAAGCTGTGGAGTAAATAAGATTTCTTGTTTTTAAAAATGTTAATGGGTTCCTGATAAAAACAAAATCACTTTCAGTGAATAAAAAAGAACCAAAAAAATTATTTGGTTGAATGGATGGATGGATTGATTGACTTGAGTGATGGATAGATGGATGGATGAATAAACTGATGGATGGATGGGTGAATGGAACATTCTAGATTGCAAATAAGTTTCTCCACCCTCCACCCTATAAGCATGGATGGATAAATTGATGAGTGAATGAATGGTTGGACAGATGGCTGTTTGGTTGAATGGATGAATGGATAGATGGATGGATGGATGGATGGGTGAATGAACTGATGGATGGTTGGGTGAATGGATAAACTGATGGTTGGCTGGATGGGTGAATGAACGGATGGATGGTTGGGTGAATGAACGGATGGATGGTTGGGTGAATGGATAAACTGATGGTTGGCTGAATGGATGAACAGATGGATGGTTGGGTGAATGGACGGATGGATGGTTGGGTAAATGGACGAACTGATGGATGAATAGGTGAATGGAACATTCTAGAACTATGGATATTTCTCTGTGTTGCTGTGAGGGATCTGGTTGAAAAAGGTCTCCATGGATGAGCTGCATAAGTGGAAGATCAACAGACATCAATGTTGTGTGTTTAAATTTGATGGAAGCTAACTGGTATGTTGGCTTTGGATCAGTATAATATAAGGGACACAAAAATGTTTTAGAGGCCCAGTCTTCACGGAACCAGTCAGATTGTTCACTGAAGCTTTATGAGGCTAACTTTCCATTTCCACTTCTTTTTCTCTGAACGTCTACCCAATATCCTTTCACTCAGCACACACAACCTACTGAACACACACACACAGCCGCAAACACACAATCCGACAGGCATTCCAGGCCGTGTCTAAAGCCCTTTTAGAGTAGATGATCTGACGTCAAATAAAATCCATTCTGGCTGAAAGATGCAGCTTGAGAGAGCTGTAAATGTTCTTCAATGGGTCTATGGATGAGGATGGTTATTAGAGTTTTACGGTATGAACGAGGCGGGCCGCTGAAATGATAAATACCTACAAATTCCTAGATGGCCGTCAGTAATTGAATGCATACTGAATCTCTCGAACTGAACATTTTTATGTCTGGCTTCTCAAAATAATAACCTCTAGATGTAAAGATTAGTCAATATCTCTCTCTCTCTCTTTCCCTCTCTTGCTTGCTTGTTCACTCTCTCTTTTATGGCATTGGAGGAATTATTTGAGGGATTAACCTGGCATGAAACAAAAAAGCTTAGCATCCTTTTTCATTTTAATAATGTGTGCTGAGATTATCTTTGTTATTCTCATTATGAGAAAGCCCAGACAACATCTGCCCTGCCCTTTTCCCTGCTTTACCAATTTGATGCTAACAGAAAGGACACACACACACACACACACACACATGCTTAAACACAGCTTTGTTATACAATGCCAGGACGTGAGATCATCAGAATTACAGAATGTTCACCGTTTGTGTTCCTTCATATGTTAAAAATGTCTCGGCGTGACCACTCAAGTTAATAGGATGTCAGACATACACTGTTATATATATCTGATATATATATATATATATATATGTATCTATGTGTTATGTATGTGTTATCTATGTGTTTCCTTTTTGTATGTATATATATATATATGTATATATATATATATATATAACATTTTTTAATAATGCATTATTTATTTAACGCCGACAATTATTGTATTGCACGTTAACGGAGGGTTTTTTTTTATTCATTTGTTTTGAAAGTTTGTTGATTTTTGTTGCTGAGTGCTGGCAGCATACAGCTCTATGCAGAGACATATTTTCTGTGTCTATGGCTCTACGTGTCGGCTGGTTTTCGGGGGGAGCCATTACTTTTGTCCATATTATATGGACCAGCCGTGACCTAGAGGGGACGCCTGACCATTACACCAACAGAGACTTTAATGACACTGCATTCAGATACATAGGCTTTCATTTGGAGTTGGTCCCCTTTACAACTGCTATAATTCGGCCCCCCAAGCTCTGGACTCTGAAGGGAACTTGTTTTTCTATAACAAACTAGATAAAGTGTGAAAACCTTTCAGGGGCAAATAGCTTTGGTTTTATACTTGATTTGATT
This sequence comes from Brachyalestes nurse, assembly GCA_037974405.1. NCBI lineage: Eukaryota > Metazoa > Chordata > Actinopteri > Characiformes > Alestidae > Brachyalestes > Brachyalestes nurse. Next base: position 15,311,967 of record JBBPCY010000032.1, on the reverse strand, counting down.
ACGTTCATGTAGAAATATTTGAACTGTAAGTGTGTAACTGTGTTAAAGGGAACACTGCTCTTAAAAAGCTCCTTATTAGTTTGAAGTATTTGCAAACCAAATGCTATTGTAGTTTTGTTCATACAGCAGTACTTTAAAAATTAAAGTGTGTGATGCACTTTTTTAGAATTAATTATTTAATTTTGCGTATCACGATGCGATCGTTTTATAAGCATTTAATTGTTACATTTATACATATAATACCCTTTACGGTGAGTTGTCATGGTGTTCCTGATCCAAAACTAATCCATCGTCAGCACTAATGAGCACTAATGCTCATGTGAGTACAATCAAATCCTCAAAGCAAGGTTTCAACATCTAGTACAGCCTTCGCACTTTCACACATTTACATACACACCTGCATATCCATATATACAACTATGTGTGTGTGTGTGTGTGTGTGTGTGTGTGTGAAAGCTAGAGAGAGAGAATTATTGTACTCTTCCAGTGACCTTCCAGCGCGGTGCTCTGTGTCTATATTTTGTTGTCGTTGTGATGGAAACTCGTTTGCTGTGTGTCAGCAGGGCAATAGTGTGTGTAGCTTTATGGCTGTCATGAAATCCCCATTTACATATTATTACAGTCAAAGCCGCAGCTAAAAGGCTGCGACCCCTCCGTGCGGCAGTGTGGCGCGGGCCTGTGGTGCACACAGAGAGATTAGCTCAAGCTAAAGACCGTCGTATGGATGAATCAATACTTGTTAATCTAAATATAGAGCGGCCCGGTTTACATGAAGACCTCGGAGTGATCACTGTGAATTAATTTCACTGACAGGTGCAGATGTTGCCAATCCACCGTCATCCTTTATCCTGCTCTTTAAATAACACTTAAAAGCATATCTTGGGTCGATATCGACCTTCAGCCATCTTTTTTGCCCCGGTTTTTGCTTTTATGGACCTAAATGTTCTCAGTTAACATGTAACAGTGTGTTCCTTCGTTTGCACTACAGTAACGGGATGTTGTTCATCAGCCCGGTCTCACGACTTTTCATGTGCGGCCGTCACGAAATACAATGCAATCAAAATACGTGCTGTGATCACGCTTTAGGGTTTTTTTGTGCTAGGACAACGCTTCACTTTTACGTGCTACGACAACACTTCACTACCCTGTATGTATTTTGGGCAGTATCGGGGTAACTGGTGACTGAGGGACAGTAGGAGAGAAATAATGAGTTGATTCCTTTTCGTATTTGTTTGCAAAGCGGTTAAAACAGGTTGAAATGGCGTGAGACAGGGAAAGTCCCTAATCCTAACCCTAAACCTAAACCTAACCCTAAATCTAACCTTCACCCTAACCCTAACCCTAAACCTAACCTTAATCCTAAAATACATAGGTTAGTGAAGCACTGGCCTTGCACGAAAAAGTGAAGTGTTGTCCTAGCATGAAAAAAAGCCCTAAATCGTGATCGCAGCATGTATTTTGATTAAATTGTATTTTTTGATGACTGCATGAAAATCCGTGAGATCAGGTTGCTGTGACATAGTCAGAGATTCAACTTGGGATATCCTTTCACGGCCAACACTAAGATGGTTGTGCCACTCAGAGGGCCTATGTTTATTTTACCTTTTTTTTTGTCAACAATTCAAAGATTCAAAATGACTGCATTACAAGTTAAGGATGATTTTTTCCATTTGATAGAGATTTGTTCTGACAGTGACAATACGCAAGAGAGAATAAAAAATACGGCTGAACACGCCATTATTATTGGCGTTCTCTATTGCTATGGCGACATCTCACCTGTCTCCGCAGAGGTATGGTTGTGGGTGGGGAGGGGGGGTGGTTGCTGAGTATGGATGTCAATATATTTGAGCTTTGATATTTTTCATTGTTATGCTTTGAAAGTGCTTCTGAATTTTGATGAGGAAAAGCCATTAGTGGGTGACAATCCATTTTCTATTATTTGAGATATTGAAGTCGGTAATGCAGGCAACACACTGCAGGCGCCGTGATCGTTTTAAACACTGCGCTAATGTACATATCCCATTACAGTGCTGGTTTCTTTAATTAGGGTCTCCAGGTTCTCGGAGGAAAAAACGCAGTGAGTGCGTATGTGTGGTTGCAGCTGTTATTTATTGCAACTGTCTAATTTACGGCTGCAGAGGTGGTCCGTTCGAGGTGGGAACAGTGATGGCACGTTCATTAGATCTTGTGAGAGAAGATGGACAGTTGACTGTTTGGGGGGCGACTTTAATGTCCCTCCATCGAGTAAACATTTCCAGGGGCTTGCGACGACGTCTGTCTTCGATCTCTGTTGGAATGAGCTTTTATTTTTCTCGTTGTGCCATAATTAACGTCAGGTGATGATCATGGTTATTAGATACAGACTGTTTGTCAATTTGCCATGAAGACGGGATGCATCACCGCCTCTTCCCTGAAGGCATGGAAGACAGAAGACAGAAATCATGGCAGAGAGAGAGAGAGAGGGCCTGTAGGGGTTGAGGGAAGTGTGCACATGCAGAAAGAGACAGAGTGAAAGCTTCCTTCCTTTCTTCCTCTTGCTTATCAATCCCTGCCTCGGAACACCAGACAGATGCTCCAAATCTATTATTTAGGAAGGCGGGGGGATTTCGACATCTGAAGAGAGTTTCAAATGCACACGTGCTCACCCACAAACCCATGCCAACATTGAGACACACACACACACACACACATTCGCCCTGCTAGTGCAAATGTGCCACTTTGGAGGTCTCTATTGAGCCCATCATGGGACATTTGGTTAAAATAGAAAGACCCGCCCAGCCTCCGACGAGGCCGCTTCTGAGGACACACCGTTTGCCAGATTTTCTCACTATCAATTTTTAGCCCCGATTCATTTCAGCATTTGATATTGCAGCCTCCTTCCTCAGTCCTGACTGCCACATTTAATCATTTTGTACTGTCATTCCAGGACTACTCTCTCACTTTTCAAGCGATTTTTCCATATCTTGGATAAAAATGCAGCAAGGAAACCTCCACTGTGGTAAATCTTACCCAACACATACTTCCAAAAACCTTCCTGTATCGTCACACGGTTGCGCTGCCATCACACCAGTGTGTTTTGGAACACTCAGCAACAAACATTCTGACATGATAAAGCTGCTAACAAGTATTGTAAGTTAAATGGTGATTCAAGATCACAGCTGACATTTTACACTTAGAGTTTTATAGTTATGCATTTTTACATATGACTTTCAAAAATAACTAAGTCATGCTAAACTCTAAACAGCTGACGCACCAACTGACACCGTGAAGGACACTCAAGAGCACAACACACATGACCAAGAAACACAGACTTTTGATGCTGTAAAACAAATCTTTACATTTTGCGCAACTATTGAGCCAGTTCATCAAAGTAACACTAGCAAATGAGCCATGCATCAAAGTAACAGCATAAAATGACACTTCCAAGCTGCTGTCCCCCCAATTATTCATTCATAACTACTATGGTACTGTAATGATAGCAACCACAGTTTGTGCTGTTGCACAACAAATACAGTCACCCTGTCGAACAAGTCAAAGTCAAATGAGTGACACCGAAATCAAGGCAAACATCGTCTCACTGACAAGGAGTTGTTTAGCTGCTCTGGAGTCAGGTGGCACAACTGGAGCGAATACAAGAACAATTTGTATTACAAAGGAACGGATTGTTGAATTTTTGGCTGCATGAGCAAAAAAAAGTCATGCAGCAATGGGTACAGCTATTAAAGATGGTTTAACCCCACTGAAGAGTTAACATTCCCATCTGTAAGCTCTCATTCTACAAACCCATGCAGAGTCATTATGTGTGACTGAATCGCTGTCTGTGCCCTGTAATCATTCCGAGAAAGACAGAGGGAGAAAGACAGCAAACCACTACGGGGTGGTGGCAACATCATTACACACCTCCCTAACTGGCCCTCGAACAGTCTAATCTCCCTCTCCTCCTTCAGGTTAGCTGTTCTGCTAATGATTGGACAGCAAATCCTTCACTTTTCCACACTTCCACACTGATCAAAGGTTGCCCAACTGTCCGGCACAGTTTGGTTTTTTCCAAACTGTTTGAGGGGAGCTATCAAATTATGCTGGAATGGCCATGCCTGGGCCTCAAGTGATCAGAAAACAACCCCTGGTGAAGATCTAGAGGGCAAATAACCCAAACTTTGCATTGACAGATGTGCTACAGACACTTACTGTACAAAATCTAGGTGGAGCTACAAGCTAGTGGTTTCCAGTAAAGCGGTCAGTAACCTCCTAGATGCTATCACAATCCTATCATTGGTAGATCATGTGAATTAGCCATAACTAAAATTAAAGTTAAAAAGCAACAAAAACACATGGAGATATAACGTTTTTACCCCAACAGCAGCAATATCTATATATTCACTGACCCCTGCTGAAGATCTGGAAAAATCACAAACTTCGCATGAGCAGATGGGCCTCAGCCTCTGACTGTACTCCAGTAAGGTGGAGCCACTGGTTTCCAGTAAAGTGGTCAGTGAACGTATGGATGTTGCTGCTGTTGGCACAAAACCCTATATCTCCGTTTTTCCTTAACCCTAATTATTATTATTAGAGGCAGGAAAATATTAAATAGTGCTGGACATGAGTTCTCCGGGCCACTTTAACAAACAGTTAAAGATAAGATGAGATAAGATAAGATTAACCGTTATTAGTCCCACAAGTGGGAAATTTGCTTTGTCACGGCAGTAAGGGGACAGTATGAAGTTAAGAGCAGCAAAAATTAAGAAAACAGTAGAAAAGAGTAAAATACTATATCAACAATTTAATACCGTTTAAAATGTACAAATGCACAGTATAAAACACTGTACAGTATAAAGTCTAGAAATACAAATATGGACATCTGTATTTAAAAAATATGTATATACGTGTAAACTACGTTAGCTTAGGCAAGTACACAATGAGTATGTGTGTGTGTGTGTGTGTGTGTATAATGGAGTGAAATTCAGTAGAAAGAGCTCATTCCAAGCATTCAGTCCACACAGTCTGTCCACACTATCTGTGTTTGTAAGTAAAAGGAAAACAGGAAGAAGAAGCACTATATCGCTTTTTCTTAACATAAAAAACAAACAAAACTGAAATGCAGAGTTGAGGCCCTTAACACAAAGTGTAAATATAACTCATAATGAAGGTGTTGATTAAACGTTTAATTAACATCCTCTCTAAATTAACTATGACTCAGCGGCATTCAACGTGTGATGCGTATTTAAAGTAAAGAACGGGAATGCTTTGTGTCTTTTACGAGACAGCTGGGTTTGGTTAAGTGGGATTTTAAGGCAGTTCTGTTGTCAGTGGGGTTTTACATGAGTGAGTTGGGATAAAAATCGGGATGATTACAGTAATGTTATGCTCAGTTAAGACCTCGGCCCAATTAGACCCCCACCAGCCTGGAGCGAACACACCGCAATGAACCAATCTTTCACAGCACTGACTGGAGTGGTGCACTGTGGGCTATAGTGTGGGATATATGGAATATAGACCAGATCTTTCCATTTGTAGAAATTAAGAAAGGAGAGTAGTGATGCCATATGAATTAGGTCATAAAGAAAGTAAACACTGTGGCAGCTAGTGGTTAGGGAATTGGCTCTGCAATCAGAAGGTTGTGGGTTCAAATCCCAGGACTGCTAGTGGCACCACTGCTCCCCGGGCACTGTGTTCCTGGCTGCCTGCTGCTTCACTTGGTGAATGGGTTAAAAACAGAGAAATAATTTCACAATTCTCGCATTGTGTGCTGTGGCGTGTTCACATATAGGGTGCAACTTTATACGACTAATAATAACTTCTCAGATAAAAAAAAAAACTATATATTTTTTTATTTATATAGCACCTTCCTCAAACTCAAGGTCATTTTACAAAAAGTTGAGACAGAAACAACATTTAACAGGCAGTAGTACAAAAAATATATTCCAAATTGCAATAAACAATAAACATTCCAAATTACAACAACTGAGATAACAGTGGTGGTAAAGAATAGGGCAGAATTAAGAATTAGGAGACGAGGCAGAGTAATAAGAAAAACAAATACATTTTTAATTGGGTTTGGAAAGAAGAAAGAGAGGAAGCATTCTGAAGGAGGTCATTCTAAAGTTTGAGAGCCACAACACTGAAAGATCTACCTGCCATTGAACTGTACAACATGGTCCACTTGCAACAGCTCAGCTGAGACATGAATGGGATCTAAACTGAAGGTGTGTAGATGTGTAGATCTAAACTGAATGCTGTGTGTGATGGCGTGTGTGATTATATATTGTTGATAAATCCATCATTTCATGCTGCGTTTTGATTGGCTGGTCAGTAGTCACAAGTCTCAGCAGCACATACACTGTGAGATGGTCGTCCTAAATTTCTGACAGTGTCAGAAAATAATTGTAGGCTGTCTTTGGTCGCCGTGACGACAGCCATCTTTTAACCTCTCTCACAGAACGACGTAGGACCACCGTTTAGGAGACACCAGCAAAGAAATCGGCAAGATGGGAGCAAACCAGTATGATACAGTGTATACCGGACATAACAGACCCGAATCTCCACTCATCCATGGGTGACTAAATACAACACTGTGTTGTTCGAGCTAATTTCTTCATAGGTTTGATGACACTGAGCTTTATTATTCCTGTTCCTTTTGCTTGCTCTGAATTTGACTTCTACGGAGAATGAGAGCCGCTTTCGGAAGAATCCATCGGATGGAAATGCAATCCGGACTAAAGCTACTTTGGCCCTCCCCCACTCTGTGTGCCCTTTGTAAGGCAGGATTTGGTATGAATGCTCTCCTCCCGATCTGCTCCTCACTCGAGCGCAGCCTGCATCGGGCCAGCCACCGACAAACCGTCTAGAGATTAGCTGGCGCACCATCTTAAACCCACAGACTTGCTCAAACGAACCCCGTTTTAAAACAGTCCTGCGGATTCGCCAGAAGACTGACTGATTATTTGACAAAATCCCGTTAAAAGGATCTTGTATGTGCCGTTCCATGCCGTGCTTCTGTCAGTCATGGCAGACAGCTGCAAATCCACTGTTCCGAGGGATGTCGGAGCGTCTGTAAATAGTTAAGATTGGGGAAATATTTGACACGAACATTGCTCGCGTTCACGAAATCATAGCCGTACTCACAGCGAGACAGGAGCACACTTTCGAGACAAATTAATCTCCCCTCGTCGACTGCGATGCTGTGATGACATAATCCAGGCTTGATCTTTAAATATTCTCTCTCATCTGAATTCAAACAGGGCCTTCATTCTCCACGGACCTGAACACCACTGAGACAGCAGCTTGTCTTATGGACAAGTTAAGACAATATGGCATCAAACACCCACACGCTGAGAGTCCTTGGCTCCGTCTGAAGGTCACCGTGGCTGGGTTCCTCATCCGGCAGAGGCTTATTGATTATTAATGCCTGCCCCACTCCGGCTGATGGTAGGGCACATATTGTCTTAGCGGTATAGTCCTTACTGATCAGGAGTGTGCTTATTTCTTGCATAGTTTGTTCTGTATTTGTTTGTATTTACAAACTTTTGAAGAAGTTTTTTGAACATGATATTGAGAGTTTGCAAAACTGATGTTTGTATTTTCAGCACTAAAACAGCAAATGGTGGTTTCTATACATTCAAAATTCCAGATTCAAGATTGACTGTGCTCGAGTGTTCCCCATGCTACATCCATATCCAGTCCAAAGAAAAGCAGAATGTTTAGAAAGTGATGTCTTGACCTCCCCAGTCTCCAGACCTTTCTCCCATTGAGGTGCATGGATGAGCTGGACCCACAAGTTCCAAATGAGTCTCCTGCAAATCTGACAGAACTCTTTACATGACTTGTGCTGGGAGAATTTGGGCACAAATAATCACTAAGCTGTATTGTTTATAATTTAATAATGTAATGCTATACATTAAAGTCAGAATCGAAAATTTAGCTAAGCTTACTTTAAAATATTACAGCAAAATAGTATGTTTATAGTAAAAATAGTCAAAAGTAAATGGTTTGTTTATGTCATGTATAGTATATTAATGGTACAATTCAAAGTGATCTGTTCTAGTTTTTCTCTGGACTTTAGGCTAATAGGTTCTATACAGTACAGCAAAAAAGAGACTCACAATAAAATGTGGAACCCTTTCTGATGTCATAGTTTTTTGGTATAAATTTGATGAACAGTTTACATTGTTTTAGTACACAAAATATGAATCAGAAAACTGGGCTACCTGGCTGAAAAGGATTTGAGAACCCCTGCTATATAGAACCTATTTTTAAAAGGCTCTGAAGGACCCGTTTCAAGAGGCGCTCCATCATGCCACCATAGTCTGAAGAACTCAAGAACCCTTGACTGTGATGGTCTGTGGACCTGTCCAGGGTGTTTCCCTGCTTTTCGGCCTGTTAGCGCTGGGACTGGCTCTGGCACCCCCCACGACCCTGGCTAGGAAAAGTGGATCGAATAATGGATGGATGGATTGAAGAACCCTTGAAGAACCCCTCAAAATGTGCACTTGTTGAAATGTCTTTTTTTAAAAGCTCTAACATACACCAAGTATTCCCTTTCATGACTTTTCACACACACTGCCACTTTTAACATTAAGTGTGCTTAGTGTAAGAGTTTTGCCTCAGGGTGGCCAGTTTAACTTTAGCCGAATCACTGATATTGCAGATATTATAGGCTATAGGTTGTTTTCATTTTCCACTTTAAAGTACTTCCAAAAAGGCAGACTTTTAAACTGCTTTGGCCAGACCCTGAAAAAGTGCTTTATTGCAGAAGGTAGATAATGTCTGGTTAGGCAACTCTCCAGCAGCGACTTAAGCGAAGCACAATGGTGTAAAATAGCTCCCTAACCTCAACCACTTAGAGGTCCATATGTGTCCCTTACATCAGTTTCCACTTTCATAACAACGTAGGAGTCAGTCGGTCCTGGACTACTGGAGAACCTCCAATGAATAATGTTTTCTTAGTCCAGGACTTGTCCAAAGGACCAAACAATTAAAAATAACAATAAGTGATTTTCCCTAAAGATCATTCCAAACGGAAGTTCTTCAGAAACATTTAGAAATAGATGAAAAATATGAATATATTAGTATTATAGTTAAATATTTTTATATACCCTCCTGAGACCCAGCGGAAAAAGTATTTTTATTTTAAGTGCTGGGGTGGTAAAAAACAAATTGACTATTTTGTTTTTTTACCTAATTTACAACATGTGCACTTCAGCGCACAACAGGATTTCATTGATCGTTAATGTGAAAGATTAATAAAAGAGCTTATTATGAAAATCAAATCTTTGTGAGCAGGATATCAAAATATATTGAACATTTTTAGATAAAAACAACAGAAAAGTAGGTCATAGGTCAACTGGCCTAAGAATAACTGATTATAATGGGCTTTCTATTTTGCAAAAGTCCAATCATTTCTGATGCCGGAGGAATCACTGTGATTTTTGGGAGATTGACCAGCTTAGGTAGGTCAGTTATGGAGTGCATCCTAATTACAACCAACAAGCCAATGAACCAACCAACCAACAAACGAACCAACCAACAAACGAACCAACCAACCAATGAACAAACCAACCAACAAACGAACCAACCAACCAATGAACGAACCAAGGGACCAATCAACCAACCAACCAACCAACCAATCAACTGGAACACATTTCTTTAAGCTCATAATCAAAAATCCCAGATCCCTACATGTTGGTTTTGGGCCAGATACACTTTGGCGGTACACTTCAGCTGACTCTGCATCTTGGTCATCCTCATCTGGTTCCTTATATGGGTTCTCACTCTATCCTGTTTGGCTCACTGGATTCTCATCTTCAGAAAGATCCATGTCTGAATATCTCTCGATGATTCTTATAAGAATTCTGTCAAAGAGCTGTCTACTAGAAAAAAGTGGCTTAGACACAAATAAACACAAGTCCTGACGTGCATTTCAGTAAACATTAATAAATTAGTCATCTGCACTGTGAAACTAAATACGCTTAGTTCTGAAAACCTAAACAAATTACTTATTAGATGTTTATTTTGGGAAAGTAATCCAAATATAACAGTAAAAAAAACATTTTAAATATTATCACGCTTAACGTTTCTTCCATAACATTTGCTTGTGGAGATGCCAGCCATTTTTAAAAGACACGAAAAGGGTAGTTGTCAAGGTTACACCCCAACACATAATTTTAAAGTGACTGTTGTCCTCTCTAAGACACATGAGGACTTAGCAAAGTGGCATTTATAGTATAAGAGATATAAGCAAAAACTAAACGTCTACAGTGCAGGAGGATATATTAATACATTTAACTTCATTTATATATATATTTTTTTTATTTTTTTTTTGCTTTGTTACTGTATTTGCATACAATGTTACCAGTAACTAAAGAAACAAACAAACAAATATTTGTTTGTTCCTTTGTTCTGCTTTCTGGAGAGCCAAATCTGTCACCCTGCTGGCCAACTTTTGCAGACCTGTAAATTACTGATACCCTGTTTTTTGATGACAAGCTAATTAATAATAATCCCCCAGATGTCTGATTAGAAACTAGGATGTCTAGACACCTAATTCTTTAGATTAGCCAGCTGTTCACTTTACTGGAAAATGCAAAATATTGACATTTTTCATAGCCACTGCAACTGTGCGCCAAGATAGGGTCTGCTGTTTTTCCTTCCAGAGATCCAGATGTTCTTGTAGTTTTAATGTGTTCTTGAGAAACAGTTCTCCAGGCTTCCTGAAGGACTTTCAAAGACTCTCATTTCCAGTCCAGTCCCTAAACCTGACCAGTTTCAGAGGAATGTTTTTGTTGGTTAAGACACACAGTGACCTACGTATGAATCATTCAAGCAGAA
>JBBPCY010000032.1:15156348-15167277 GCA_037974405.1 Brachyalestes nurse | reverse complement strand
AGCAGCCAATCAGCAGCAAGGAGAAATAAATAGCGTTCTCGGATTGGCAACTTTCAAACCTCCCGCCTCTGAGTACAGTGGTATTTCACCATCCCAAGACGAGTTTTCTCTTTGTTTCTCTCCACAGTACCAAAACATTTATAGTTATTTTTTATAGGGAAATGTAACTTAATTTACGTTAATATTTATGCTACAAAATTTGTCAATTAAATTGTTTATAATACTTTTATAATACTTATAATACTTTTACGAAAAAGTCTGCATTGGACTGAAACCGCGATTGCTGATCCGCGTTAAAGCGGGGGGTTACTGTATATCATAAATACCAACAGTACAGTCAGTGATAAGCAGCACATGTGTTTTCTGAATACAAGCCTACAGAGCAGGAGTGGGTGGGCTGCAGCCTGTACGAGTGCTGTTGATCTCTTATAGCATGTATTTTATATCCTCGTTTTTTTCCCGATTAATGCTCTTGGTTCTCCAACATGCCATCTAATTACAGTCAAGGTGACCCTGGAGAGCTTCTCACACTGAAGTATTTCTCCCTGTTAATCTTTTATAAGCTGCAAATTGATTTGACCCTGGTGGTATAGCAGCTATATCGGTATATCTATGTATACGCTCCTCTCGAGTATTTATGATGGAAATGAGCAGATAATGAGATGGGTTGTTGTCGTGTGTATTTGTGTGTGTGTGTGTGTGTGTTTATGTATGTGAGCATGTGCATGCCGCGGACGCATGGGAGCGCATGCAGTTATGTCTTTCTTTCAATTATTCAGTTTGTGGATTAAAGCAGTTTCCATTGTGATGATTTATTACGACATTAAGGACCATTAGAGTATTGAAAAACATGTTTACACAACACAGCAGCCTTATTTTAATCAAAGATAAGTAACAAAATTAAGGATTTGCTTTCTAGCTTTTGACGAATGAAACAGTGAACGCTGAGGAGCAGGAGGTCAATACCAGCGCTGCCTCTGTTCTTAGTCATATTTCACTCTCTCTTTTCTTCTCTCTTCTTTTCTCTTTCATTCCATCCTCCTTTCTTTCACCCCCTCCTTTCCTCAATCTTCTTTCCCTCTTCTGTCAGTTTTCTCCTCTCTTCTCCCTCTCTACTCTTTCCTTCTTTCTTCTTCACCTTCCCCTCCTCCTTTCCTCTTCCTCTTCTGTCATTTTTCCTCTCTTCTCCCTCTCTACTCTTTCCTTCTTTCTTCTTCATCTTCCCCTCCTCCTTTCCTCTTCCTCTTCTGTCGTTTTTCCTCTATACCCCCCCTCTCTGCTCTTTCCTTCTTTTTCTTCTTCTTCTTCTTTTTTCTCTTCTGTCTTCTTTCTTCTCTCTTCTGCCTCTACATTCTTTCATTCTTTCTTCTTCTCGTTACCCTCCTCCTTTCCTCCATCTTCTATTTCTCTTCTTCCCCTCTCTACTCTCTCCTTTTTTCTTCTTCTTCTTTTCCCGCTTCTTCTTCCTCTTTCCTCTCCTCCTTTCCTCCATCTTCTCTACCCCTCCTCTCTTTTTTCTCCTCTCTTCTGTCTCTACACTCTTTCCTTCTTTTTTCTTCTTCTTCTTTGTCTTCTTCATCTTCTCTTTCTCTCCCGTCTCTTTTCTTCTTCTTCTCCCTCCTCTCTGTCCTTTCTTCCTCGCCACTTTCCTCTGTCTTTTCATTTATTTCTCTCCTCTTTGTTTTTCATTTCTTTCCTCTTCTTTGCCCTCCTTTGTTCTCTTCCTCTCTTGTTTCTCCTACCTTCTTTCTCTTCCATCTCTCCTCCACTCTTGTCCTCTTTCTTCGCTCTCTTTTTCTTTCTCTCATCTCTTCTCTTCTCCTTTCTTTCCATACTTTTCCACTCTTCTGTATCCTCTCTCCTATCATCCTCTTGCTTTCCCCCCTCTTCTGTTCTTCTGATTCTTCCCATTCTCTCCCTCTTCCTTTTTTTCTCTCATTCCTTCTCCTGTATACACCTCCACCTTTTCCTCTTCAACTCCACTTTCTTTGGTTCTTCGCTGCTCTCCTCTCCTCCTCTCCTCATTTCTGATCTTACATTTTTCTTCCCTTCCATTCGTTCATTCTTCTCTCTTATTGTACACTCCCTCATCCACCTCTTTTCTTCTGTCGCTTCTTTCTTCCCCTCTCTTGAAGAGGCTTCTTGTGGCAGCCTGTTAGAAGATGTGTTTGTGTGTGTGTGTGTGTGTGTGTGTGTGGATGATGGAGAGTGTAAGCAGGGTGCCTGGCAGGTGTGCAGCCCCACACACACACTTCTCTCTCCTGGGCCTGCAGAGAGACAGACCCCCCCCCCAAAAAACCCCCACCCAGGATGGAGGTGCTGACAGCCTGGAGCTGGAACCGCACGGGAAAGATTATCCATTAATCTCCCCGACACCCCCTCCCTCCCCATTCATCATCCAATTTTCCTATCTTTTCCACTTCTAAGCCGTCTCTCCTTCTCCATCACACATTATGTGTCACAGTCAGTTTTAATGATGTGTGAAGTTTATACACTATAGGCTAGAAGTTTGGACCCACCTTTGGATTTTAGAGAAAAATAAACAATCTGCTACTTTTTTCAAACATTCAAAATACTTAAAATGTAACTGGCTCGAATGTAACTGACTGGTTTTCAATATTGTTCAATATTGTGTCTTATTTAGCAACAAACCCTCAAGCCGCTGGTTTTGAAGAGACACATCAGGTCTGTCTTTATAGACATTCACTTTGTGTTGATCTTGAAAAAGGAAAAGTATCACTCAGTTCTTCAACAGCACACAATTCCTTCTGGTTCATGTATTATTGGGCAGCTGGTGCCTTAGTGGTTAGGTTGTCGCCCCTGCAATCAGAAGGTTGCGGGTTCGAATCCCAACTGCTAGTATCATCACTGAGGTTCCCTTGAGTAAGGTTAAATACAGAGAAAGAATTTCACACTGTGTGCTGTGTTCACGTGTGACTATAAGGGGCCACTTTACTTTTAATTTCATTCTTCAACAGGATAATGATCCCAAGCATTCTTAAATGTTGCACCAAGTCCAGAGGACAGCAGAAAGTTAAGAGAGTGATGTCTCTCCTCCCCAGTCTCCAGATCTTGCTCCTATTGAGCTGCAGGACCAGCTGGAGACCCACAAGTTCCACATGATCCAGAAAATCATACACAACTGTTTCTGCTTAAAAAGGTGCTGGGAGGGTTTGGGCACAAGTTATTTCCAAAAATTGCTGGAAAGGACAGAATGATTCTGTGCTGGTGTGATTAAGGCAAGGGGGTTATTTTGGTTAAACTCACGTAGAAGCTTCTGCATGTTTCGAATATTTTTTATTTTTATTTTTGTAATAAAAGCAGTGTATCGTTGAAAAAAAAATCTAGTTCTAGTCTGTAGTTTATGTCTACCTGATTTCATTATGTGTAAATTAACATATTGTTGTGTTATGTGATATTCTGCAGCCCTGCATTATATCCCTGAGCTTCATTCATTTGACAGAATTCTGAATTTTTAGAGTTTTTTAATGTTCCCAGCTGCTAGCCTAGCCATGGAGATAGGCAGGTAAATCCAACCAGTCTAGCTTTAGCACTCCTAACTCAGCTGACACAAAAAGCCATAAACAACAATATAGTCTTTATTCAGCACGACACGAAAGGCAGAGACACGTTTTACCCTTCTCAGCCGGAGAAAAGGAGCCCAAGTGAGGTGTCAAGATAGCCTTTATCTCTTAGCTTGTTGTCGTTATCATCTGATGAGTCATTTTTGTCATTTGAGTAATCCATTCTCTCCACTGTAATGAAGACACTTCCCACAATTGTACAGCTGGAGAAAGATCTTTAGCTTCATAGCCGTGACGTTAGCCATCTGCCTTCCTTATGTGTTCACGAGCTAAAAAAAACAACAGACCGCCCCCTGAAATCCACCCCAGAGCAGTTGTAGTTTTTCAAAAGTTTCTCCCACCTTCAAGACGCATCATTAGAAAAGGATTTCCTAGTCTGGGAAATTTTACTTCAGGGAACACTGTGGTGCTGCTGTAGAAGGAGAATAGGCCAGAGGTGTTAACAAGAGACGTGTGTGTGTCTGTGTCTGTGTCTGCGTAGAGTGTGATGTTATCTGTGTAAATGATGAGAATATATATATACACATACATACACACATATACATATATATATATATATATACACACATATACACATATATGTGTGAATATATATATGTATATGTGTGTATATATGTGTATATATATGTGTATATATATGTGTATGTATATATATATATATATATATATATATATTAGACATGGCACGATACCACTTTTTTATGTCCGATACCGATATTGTAAACTGAGATATCTGCCGATACGATACAAATCCGATACTCGCTGAGCCTTTTTTGAAACACAAAACACAAAAAAATGTAAAAATATATGACAGACATCTAAGGGTTAAGCTTATTGAGTGGGTTGTTATTGTGTGGGCTCTGAAGAAGCAAGTTGAAACATTGCTGCCCCTCAGCTTGCAGCGGTATGAAAAACGGCGTGGCTAAATGTCTTTCTTCGATTCCTCCAAAAAGCTTTTTACTCCCATATTTATCCTTTTTGTTTTTGTCCTTTCGGAAAAATCCACCCATCCTTTCTGATCCCCATTCATTCACACCCACTCAGTCTTTGTGTCTTTCTTCCTCTGAGCCTCTGCCTCCATGTGAGGGTGCGCTGATAGATATCGGACTCATCGGAAACGAGCGTGCTCATCCATCCTCACCTCCCTCCCTCTCTCTCTGGCTCTCCCCCGCTCGCCCTCTCTCTCCCTGGCTCTGTGGCATTCTCTCCTCCTTATCACAGGAGGCAGGTGGGGTGTCATGGGCAAACAGCACGCATCATTACCTGTGTGAGTAACGCTGCCTGGTCTTGGCGCCTTCAACCGCTGCTGAATAATAAACACCTCCTGGAATCTTCCAGCCTGGTCCCTCTGGCAGCCCAGGAGCTGTTCGGGGGCTTCACCCCGCCGCAGACCGCTCTGATAAAGCAGACCGCGCTCCGTTCCCACCGTCAGTCAGCGAACACATCGCCCCAGGCGCAAAACAACCCCGGCACCCCCTGAAAAAGCCACAGTGACTAATTATCGGGGTTAGAGTCTGGGGTGAAAACAATCCAAAACCGTCAGCCACTTGGTTTTGTTGGAGTTTGCTGGCACAATCGGGCGATGTTGATGTTAAATCTGTAGCTTGGTTTTTGATGTCTCTGGAATTTACTTTTGACTTCACGTCCGATCGATTTGCAGATAGCTGATTCTCTTTGACCCATCAGTCAGAGTTAGAACAAGAATAACCCGGCGATATGACGGAACTTTGTAATGAGAGCAGTATGTAGTTTTGTGTTATGTTAGTGTGAATTAAAGTACCAAAAGCAGTTATTCATTTGTGCATGGTCATTCCTTTGTCCAAACTGGCCTATTGCAGTATGTCAGTCCTGCATGCTTTCAGATGAGTGGGGATTCTGGAAAGCTCAGCTGTAGGCTGAATAGGTGTGACTAAACTGTTGCAGACTGAATGGGAGTTACAAGATTGCTGTAGACTGAAAAGGCGGGGCTAAACTGCTGTATCCTGAATGGGTGGGGCTAGACTGCTGTAGACTGAAAAGACAGGGCTAGACTGCTGTAGACTGAAAAGGCGGGGCTAGACTTCTGTAGACTGAAAAGGCGGGGCTAGACTGCTGTATCCTGAATGGGTGGGGCTAGACTGCTGTAGACTGAAAAGGCGGGGCTAGACTGCTGTAGACTGAAAAGACGGGGCTAGACTGCTGTAGACTGAAAAGGCAGGGCTAGACTGCTGTAGACTGAAAAGACAAGGCTAGACTGCTGTAGACTGAAAAGGTGGGGCTAGACTGCTGTAGACTGAAAAGGTGGGGCTAGACTACTGTATCCTGAATGGGTGGGGCTAGATCTCTATAGGCTGAATGGGAGTGACTAAACTGGTGTAGACTAAGTGGGCCTATACTTCTGTAACCAATATGAGTGGGCCTGAGCTGCTGTTATCAGAATGTGTGGGGCTAAACTGGTATGCTGTATGGATGGGGCTAAACTGTTGTACACTAAATAGGTGGAGATAAACTGCAAGACTCTATGGGTGTGGCTGACTGGGTGGGGCCAAGCTGTTGGCAAAATGGGTAGTACTAAAGTGCCCTTATCCTGTGTGGGGCTAAACAGTTGTTGTTTAAATGAGAGGGTAAAAGCTACTGTAGACTGAAAAGGCAGATTCTCTTTGACCCATCACTCTTTGAACAAGAATAACTCAACGGTATGATGGAACTCTGCACCATTGAACTTTGTAATGAGCACAATATGTGGTTTTGTGTTAGTGGAAATGTAAGTACCAAAAGCAAAATAGATTGTGCTAAGATATTGTTATCTTAATGGGTAAAGTTAAATGGTGGACTGAATGGGTGTGGCTAAACTGCTATACACTGGATTGGCAGGCCTGAACCTCTTCAGTCTTAATGAGCAGTCATGTGTAAATTATTAATTCCAAATGTTTTAGGGCTTTTTTTTACCCACATACAGGCTTTATGAACTGGATAGTGAATAGAACTTCAACAGTGTTTACATAGATCAGAAAGATGGAATATATTTGGTTTTATGTGATATGAATAAACACCTGCTGGATTGTGTATTAGTGTTTACTATACTTCTGTTCTCCATGCTATTTTTATTAAAAGAAAGGGTGAAAAACTGCTTTTGTTCCCACACAAACACTCCAACCATAGAATTACAGGGCACCACTGTAATTCCGGTTTCATATATCAAGAGTTAGGAGTGACTTGAGAGTTAGCGTGTGATTTGTTATTTGGAGCAGCAGGCTACTGCACATTTGTCATGCGTTGGGGGGGAAAACAGCACGTTTTGCTCTCAAATGCCAGTAACTCAATCATGCACAAAAACACAGAGACAGACGCGATTACAGCGTTCTCACACACCGACCTGCCGGTAATTACAGAGCCGAATGGCTGCGAGCAGCTGCGTCCTGGCCATTGCTGAGAATCTGAATGCTGCAGTTGCTGCGAATCCGTGGCAGAAACACGGCAACGCGAGCTCCATAGACGCAGATGGCCTGATACCACACTGTCCAACCTGTCAGCACTCATGAAACTAACACCCAGTGACTGAACCGCAAACACACAAGCCAGCGCCGGTGTGTTCCTGCTGCTTTATGTTAGAACTAAATGGATAAACGTCCTTTGACACTTGGAGGGGCTTTTTCTGTTTAGGAACACCTCAAGGACCTGGCTTCAGACTCACCAGAGCAGGATGAGGACCCTCTGCAAAGGGGAATATCAGTACAGAGCACATGTTTTTACCCTGCCAAGCTTAGACCGACAGAGACCTTAGCCGGATCACAACAATTGAACCGGGCTGTTTATCAGACCATAACGAGCCATTGGTGTACATGTAAACACTGTGAGTCACACTCTGTGAGAATGTGCCGGAAAGGACGATGTGGGGTTCTCTGACCAGTGCTGACAACCCTGTCACGCTTGTCACTTTTCAAGGCTTAACCATAGCTTGTTGAAATGTGAAGTTGACCTGTATGTACAGTTTTCACTCAAGCAGTAAATAGAAAGAAACAACATACGCGGAATTACAGGGACGGCTGGTGTAAACATGCTTCCTCTCCTTGGACAAAAGACACTAAAATGTTGCTTAACATTTAGCATTCACTTCATTGCACTGCAGCTTTGCAGTCAGACCCTGTTCATCTACTTGCTACCAAGAAATAATTAGCAGCTGATATTTGTGGACTTTCTTGCACCTACGAACAATGGTGCCACCAATTCATTAATATATTAATATGTGGCTGATTTACAACTAGCCCAAGCTGCAGAGTCAAAGCCTTTAGAGATTCCCTGAAGATTCCTTTTCAGTTCCTTTCAGGCTAGTCTATGACCCATAACTCTACCTTCGCAAGTTCTGAGGTTGTCTGCTTTCAAGAGTGAGTATTTTCAGCTCTAAGATCTGATTGAGTGTGACACATTGAGTGTTAACACTGCAAAATACTGCTTATATTTATTTATACTAAGAATCAGACATGTGGGTAATGTTTAAAGCAGGAATATTTTCATTTGCTTCACATAGAACTGTATTTATCTAATTTACACCACTACAATGCTAATTAACACCCTCATGAAAAGCAGTGTTTATTTTATTAGCACCATGCTAACAAGGGCGCTATAGCAGTTGTACATGGATGGCTTATAGCTTTCTGTATCACATATTCAGGTAAGATGTGTTTATCGCTGGGTTGTGGCTGTGGTTTCTTTGCTGTTGCTGTGAATGGGCTATATTTAAACACAGTACCATGCAAATTCTCAGTGTGTGAAAATTAATGTGCTTTCTGCTAGCAAAGTCAACATTGGAATAAATGCAATCAAACAAGAAAGCAGTAAAAAGTATCAAGATTTATTTTGTTTGTAAAAGTAGTTGATAGTGTGTGAGCTGGTGAGGAGAATCCTGGTTCGGTTCCAGATTCCTCCTCGGTTCCTCCAGCCGTTGTTTGGATTTGTGAAACTCCATCAGCAGCTCCTGATGTAATTTAATGAAGGACTGATTGAGACAAACCAAGTAATACTTCCAAAAGTAAAAAAAAATACAATTTACTGTAAAATGTTGTTTGTATTTATTCTCATATTTAGTAATATCAATGTAAAACTAACACTCACTACTCATCTAAACAGTTTTTAAATACTATTTTCACAGGCGCCTAAGATTTTTTACAAAGTATTGTATATATAGATTGGCCGTACCATTCAATATTATGACCAGCCTTCACTTTTGAATTATGCAGTGACCAAAACAAATCTATCTACTTTTTAGAAATCTCTTTACCTTCTGAACAGTACTTCTCAAGGAGACATGAGTAAACAAGTGCAATATACAAAATAAAACACTACTCTGCGATGGACTTAGGTAACCAAGGAAACAGTTTCAAAGAAAGTATCTTGGTAGTAAGTGTTTTTCCCCCTTCAAACACAACATTAGAACAATTACATGAATACTACATCAAATCCAAACCTTTAAATGGTGCTCCTAAATCTGCGATGGTCTCATAAGTATCGGCGAACATACTTAAATATACTAGAACGTATAGAAAGTGAACCTAAAAGTCTCACATTATTAAGTAAAGTGGTATTTGGCTTGACGCCCTTCTCCAGAGCAACTTATCCAGAGCATGGCATTCTGTCAGTTTCCTCTGATTTAGTTCTGGCAAACTGTAAACTGTCAAATGTAAAATAGTATAACTATAAAACACTCTAAGTGGAAAGATACAGATGTATCATCTGTAATTCTGAATCTCTTTTAACTTGCATTGTAATGTCAGCAGTTAAAACACATTAGAATGTTTGTACGCTTGAATAGAAAGTAGTGAGACGGCACAACTGTGTGATGCTACATGCTGAAGGGTTAATGTTCTCAATATTTTGAGGATGGTTTGTATAAACGCCTGTATCTTCCCTCCTCTTTCCCTGCCTGATCTTCGAACAGCTGTGTTTGAGTTTGTGCTCGTTCTGATTCAGGTCGAGTACTGTTTGGGTCCCGCTCCAGAGCTGCCAGAGTATCAGTGTTTGCCTGATGCGGAGCTCCACGGCGCGCAGTTGAATTTTTGAAGTGCACGTCCTGGCCCTCCTCAAGCTATGCCTACCAATGAACCCCTCCTCTGTGTTGCGACGCAGATACACTTATGTGCATTACATTCACAGAAGTATGAATGAGCCAGAGCAAGGACAGTCATTAACACTATCCCACATATCCTTACACTTCACGGGCAGTTGAGATAGTCCGGTGCGGCTGCCCTGAGAGTACGAAATGAAGGATTAGGCAACGGAGAGTGAAAGTTGAGTGTGAAAAGTTGGCAGGGAGAGTTCACACTAGTCCTACTCTGGTGGGGAGGTTTTTTAATTGCCTGCCATTCTGCCTGATCCATCTGTAACCTTTCACAGCTCTAATTAGTCAACAGGTTCACTCTCAGCCATGCTGTAATCACCCTCAAGACCTGCCGCCGACCACTGCTTTAACATCATGATGTAAGAGATAGCAAGTAAGGGAACAAGCCAGACTTACACACACACACACACACACACACACACATACACACACACACAAACTTACACTACTGTGCTCATAATAGAAAACTGATATACAAAAAATCCTCATTTTATTTCTGAATGATGGACAACAGCATAACTTAAATAGATTAATCCACATTTAGAAATGTCCTTCATTTCAAATTCAAAATTTCACTGTTCCATGGTCTAATTCTGTTGCTCACTGAAGACATTTTTGGCGATGAACAGGGTCAGCATGGGCATTCTGTCCGGTCTGCAGCCCCATACAGGCCATGGGACACTACACTATGTGTTGTAGCAACTTTCGATCAGATCCAGAAACTCCAGGAGCAGTTTATGCCACAGCAGCTCTTCTATGGGATCAGACCAGATGGGCTTTAGTGTAAGAGAGTCTTGGGCTCTCTTACACACAAACACATACACACACACACACACACACACACACACGTGTGTATATGTATATATACTCACAATGTGGATCACAATGTGGATCACCAGACAAGTGTCAGATATTTAATGAGCTATAGTGATGAAACAGTTAACGAGTGCATTTAAAGTAAAAGGACAGATATTCATGCACTGTCACATATTCATACTTCTTATAAAGGAGTGTTGTTTTATTTGACATATTTTCATTTATATATAAATATATTAGGGCATTAACGACTCCAGAATAGTCAAAGTCGCGTCGACTAGTCGTTTGATGACGTCGTCACACATGCAGCGGAGGAACACGGGTGTGCAACTCTGAGCAACTTTTATTAAAAGTTATTTGTAACATTAACAGTCAACACGACAAATAAACAAAACAAAACAAAACAAAGGCTGATACCTTGAATTTTCTGGCAAA
>JBBPCY010000032.1:15098518-15110436 GCA_037974405.1 Brachyalestes nurse | reverse complement strand
TAATCTGGAAGAAAACACTAAAAACTAAATTTTTCAAGTGTTGAGTTTAGAATGAAAGCATTTTAACCTAAATTGTACAATTTAACAGTGTAAATAACAAGGAATTTAAAAATTTAGTTTTCTTGGGTTTCAACTGGCCAAAAGTATCCACAAGGATGCTGAATGTATAGTAAAAACGAGGAGGGCTGGAGGGTTAATGATATTAGAGAAATTTGCCCTTCTTGCTTTAACCAACTCAAGATTGTATCTCTGGAGTCTCTCTTTGAAAATGTCCTAGTCAACTTCAGGGGCGGATCTAGAAAAATATTTATGTGGTGGCAAGAGGGGGGCAGGAATTTTTGAGGGGTGGCAACATATGGCAGATGTAGGCCTATATACTGAATTTAATCACAGTAATCACAGTTTGATGACAAATAATATGTACACACTACCAAAGGGCACCCTGCTTTCATTATAATTTCATTTCTTGATAAATAGTTAATCAGTTTTTACCTCTTTCTTTTTTATTTTCAAAATAAAGGAGGAGCCATTAGAAATAGGACTTAAAACTTACTAAGGCTTATTAAAGAGTAGACCTAGTTGTCAGGTTTAGTGGGTGATTAATTAAGAACGCTCCAGTAAAATTTCTCATAAATCAGCGTTTTATCTCTCTGTCTCACATTATTTCACACTCTTTCGCTCCAATGTCAGATTCTCGAGACATTTTGAAGTAAAGGAGACATAAGAAATAGGACCTAAAACTCTGGATTTGCGATGTGGAATCCCAGTACCTGGTTTTCCAAACCGTTAGCAACAAAATTTTATGTTGCCAACATCCCCATCAAAAATTCACTACTGGACTTTCTCATTGGATGTCAAAATGTCATGTGCTGCTACTGCATAAAACAATAGCTTTAAGCTCCACCGAGAACCTTCGTGAAATATGTAAATGCGAAGAATCTTTATGAAGTTAAAAGAAACTGATCCAGCTAATGAACTCCTTCCAGCGTTAGATCTGGGTAGCAGGTAGATCTCCAGGAGGAGGACTGCTGACCGCTGAATTAAAGCTGTTTTTAGTTTTAATCAATACTTCATGTGGAAGTTTTTAACAATCCTAAAAAAAGTTTCACATCTTATTTACCAAAATCTTCAAAGTCCCATCCATTGCCTCTTCAGGAAACCACAAGTGGTTCTTGTATGCTGTTACTACAAAGCATCTCCAGAGTCTGTGGTCCATCTCCTGCATGGTTATTAGTAAAAGAAAGTTGAAGAAAGCGGCTGACAGCTGTTATCAGAAGCAGGCATCTTATTGTCTGAGGGAAAGTGCTGAACCGCTTGAAGCGCGAGACCCAAACGCACAGGAGAAACGCCCGAGAGAGTCAACAATGCATAAGAAGCGTCTTTAATAAAGCTCTGTTTCAATCTCATCCTTTCAACCTCTAAAAAATACGCGTGCCTAGAAGTAATCACGGCGCTCCCATGGAAGCAGAAACTTCAAATAAATGAAACATGACCCCTTAACAATACAGCGTATTAACTTCAAACACATCTTTAATTTATCTTTAAGAATTAAAATGAAATGGGAAAGCATCTTATTATTACGGCGCGAATAAATCTCTCAACTATTTTTTTTTTTTTTTTGCTTTTTTTTTTTTGTCTGAGCGGCGGACGAGGCAATTATTTCTCTCTTAGCCCGGGTTGAGATTGTGAATTATGATTTTTGATGCGGATACAAATCCTTCATTTCCCTCCGTCGACTCACACACCTGAGTCCCACTGAATCAGTCCCCCCCCTCCACACACACACACACACACACTGGCACAGTGTGTATCCTAGACTGAAAGTGTTTTGCTGGAGGATACAAACACACGGTGCCAGCTTGCACTGCCTGAGGAGACTCCACACATGTCAACATGAATGTTTTTGAGCTTTCTTTGCTTCTCTCCCCAGCTGTTAAGTAGGTTAGGAAGATGGAGTGCTAGATAATGACCATCCCTCATTTAAATAAGGAAGGTACATCCAAAAAAAGAAGAAGAAGAAGAAGAAGAAAAAAAAGAAACCAGACGTTGACAACAAACAAGCCTCTTTTTTTTTCAGATCCAGTTTCCATTTCTTAACTTCCAAGCAGCAGCCAACCTGCTGCACGCCCCACCAGCTCCAGTTACCATGGCAATAATTACATAAAGGCTTGAAAATTATGTTTAATTTGCTACCAATGCAGCATGCCGTGCTTATTAAACAGATTTACATTTCTTCTCTCAGATTGGTGGATTAAATATATGTGATAAAAAAAAAAGTGAATTTCTGCAGCCGAGATGAAAAACATCAAAGAAAACTGCCTTTATCTTTCCTAAACACTCTCTACCGAATACTTTCAACCTTTATAGAGTTATTATAAGTAATTTTATAGTCATAATTACGCATTTACGCCATTAATGGTGTAATTACACGAAGAAATGGCACAAGGGCAAAATCTAGAAGAGAATTATAAAAATATCTCCTCTTCACAGATATAGATTAATCTGAACCCTTAACAGAACCTCTCTGTGGATAAATTATGAATATAAAAGTGTAAAAGGCCTTTACATGCATATCTACTCCTATTAAGGGTTAAACATTACAGTAAATCTTCACTGGAGGACGACATCCATAAGGCTGCATAACATCAGCTTTTCATGACAGCTCTGCTCATCTTGAACCTCCACTGCTCAAAAGAAGAGGAAGACCTGCATCAAAACTCTTTCAGTCTCAGACCCCCAATGGTGGAACAAACTCCCTCTTCCAATCAGATCTGGAGTCCCTCGTTGTCTTCAAGACCCACCTCTTCAAGACCCACCTCTTCAAGAGCCACCTCTTCAAGGAGCACCTTGGTGACTAAACAGTCCTCTCGTTTATCTCTTATACTCAATTTTCTTTATATTTAAAACTCTTAACTGTTTGTCCTTATTTCTGTATTAACCTCTGACTCTTTTTTTCTTTTGACAGGGTTTGTTTAGGTGTGTAACTTAGCTGTTGATTTTAGTTTAGCTTTACAGGAATGTTGAGCACTGATGTACGTCGCTCTGGATAAGAGCGTCTGCCAAATGCCGTAAACGGAAACGTGATAGAAATCTTCATAAAATTAATTCCAGTAGGGCTCTAACACTGACTGAGACAAAAAAACACATTAACATAAAAAGTAGGGGTGTTACAATACAGTCAACTCACGATTTGGTTCAATAGTAAATTTAGGGCTCATGGTTTGATTCTCTTGTAATATTTTCAACAAAGTAAGACCGAAAATGTTTTCACAGTTCTTATTTAATTTCAAACCACTTTTTGTCTTCCGGCAGCTTTCAATTCCGGAGTTCACAATTCAATATTTTCACAATACCTAGAATAACATTTGAATGAAGAAAAATGATGACTGTGTTCAATTGTGGCTCAGTTTACCAATGACAGTAGAGCTGGAAGATGGTGGGGGATTGTATAATATGAATGTGCTGGACTGGGCTGTTGAATGTGCTGGACTAGGCTGAGCACTAAAATCAACGCAGTTATGTCAAATATCATAATTAATAGAATGCGTATTCTCCAAACTGCACATTTTCATATTTTTTGTAATATCATGATATTACTTTTTTACCCCATAGCCTGAAAAGTGGTATAGTCATAAAAGATACATTCAGTTGTCATTCAGTTTTACAAATGCAGGATTTCAGTAAAGCTTGTTCTGTCCACTAGTTCTGGATTTGTGTTGAAAGATGCCATTAATATGCATTTTTTTATATCCAAGCTTTTGTTTTTGTTTGGCATTTACGTGAACAGGCCTTTACACTCTTAAAAATCAAACCAAAAAAAGGGTTCTTTGGAATGATTCCATAAATGAGGCACGTTTGCTTCCTTGAAGAACCATCCAGTGGATGACTCTTCAGGGAGCCGTTACTGTAGATGAGATGAGTGAATGTGAATAAATGTTTTAATCTTTGTAGATCTTCTACAAAGGGTCAAATTCTCACTCTTTGGATTGTATGTCCCAGTCCAGAACCATTTAGATCCCGTTCTTTTGAATCAAGGGGATCTTCACCATCTCGCTATATTGGATTCACTTGCGAAATAAATGGGCCTTGTAGCTACAAATGACTTTCATCATGTTTTTTTATTGAGGGGCTTGTGAAGGAGAACATCTGAATTTGGGTTCAGGCTGTCAGAACGGCGTTAAATGCTGGGATTCATTATCACGGCCCAACCACTCGAAAATTGGAATCGAGATTCGGCTTGGGCGACCCGCTGTAATCTGTCAATCAGAGTTTGTTTTCAGAGGCACATTATGATACGTCTTGCTGATTGGATGCCAGACGGGTTGTCACGGTGATTGTGTGACAGGCGGCGAAGATGAAGACCGTTCCAAAGACGTCGCAAAGTCACTGATGGTGGTGTCAAAAGAAAAATTACTTTTTCCCCCCCGTTTCTTTTTGTTCGTCCTTCATCTGGATATGTAACTTGCCAAAGAACTGACACAAACCAGCTCTTAGAGGCTGTAAGTTGTCTTATGCGTGTAGTGGGGTAAAAAAAAAAACAAATACGTCAAAAAACTACAAACCGAAGAAGTTAAGGGTGCACAGGCACGTTTGCAAGGTTGACAAACTGTTTCTGTCTTGAAACTGTAAAGTGATTTTTCCGGTCGCTGGCGTTATCGCGGCTTATTGAGACGGATAAACTCGGGGTTGGTAATTACAGCCCTCCTCTCCACCGTTAAACACACAGGGAAGTTAATTACGCTAAGAGTACACTAATTCTGAGAGGAAACTGAACAAACAGGATCAGATCTGTCCTCTTCAAGCAGAATCGGGAACATAAAACAGAAAATCCATTTGCATGTCAGGTGTTTTATCCGGCAGCGTGTTCTCCGGCGATGACAGTTCCTGATGAAAGTCCCCTGCCTTGTTGCTCTGGAAAATAAAGACAGCTGTGTTTCAGCTACATCTGTAAGTGTTTACTGAGACCGAATTGCATCAGAGGCACTTTTTCCATCTTAAACTCCTTAAAATTAAGCTGCCAAAAAGGATTCTTCACAGAATGTTATAGAATAACAAGATTTAGCTCTGACAAGAGTGGGCGCAGCTCCAGCAAGCCTTTGGATTCCTTTACTTCATCAAAGAAATGACAATTCTTTAAATACCATGTTTTTTTATATACACTCATTACATATACCGTTATATGTATGTATACATATATATGCATAGTGTCTTGTATCTCTAGGCACTTTTTTTTAGCCTGTTGCAGTGAAATATTTGTTCTCATTTCTTTTTTTAATCTACTCAATATACCAAAGATAAGTTCAAACATTACACCTTAAATAGGATCGCAGTTACAGTGTTTGAGCACCAGAACTTCACAGCTGCACAAATTGAACTAAGCTAGAATGCAAATTTAACTTCAGCCTGGCCTGGACGTTACAGAGAGATAATGAAGAGGAGGCTGCAAATCAAACCACACCTCCAACCCCCTGTGGATAGTGATACCGCTCATGCAACCTCGGCCTGGAGTGTTTCAAGACTACCATAATCCAACAGTCCGAGTGAAGGATCTGGATAAGATGTGCTCCGTCAGAGTGTTAATCAACTCCTCAAGGCAAACCCTAACCCTAACACTCCAAAAGAACCCTTTTAACCATTATTTTTAAGAGTGTAAAGAGTTATTATGAGTCGTGAGTTATAATAACGTCTCTGACACCAGTCCTACTTTCCTCTTAGGGGTTCTGTCTCCCTTCCCTTCACCTCCTCGTTTCGTTCTCCTCCGTAATTGTTCTGCTGAAGTCAAGATGCCCTCAAGGAGGCCTGGCAGCAGAAATATGATTCGTGAAGTTTCAGTAAATGTCTGAATTTTTCAGTCTGTTCTGGGCTGAGACTTTTTAAACAATTATTAGGGTTTTTTTTTTTTTTGTTTGGGAATCTGTTTCAGTTTTAATTGGTTTGCTTGTTTTCTGCAGCACTTTATTCTGTCGTTAACTAGGCCTTTTATTTCTCTTCATGCGACTCCTCGACTCCGATTGCCACACCGGTTGTGCCCTTCCTTTCTCGAACGTGCAGCGTCTGACGGCATTATTTTCTTTCCCTTTCTGTGGTCGAGGCGTTCTGTGCAGGCGGAGACACATTTTTTTTGGTGAGCGTTTTTTCAGGCTGAAGGAACAATATCTGAATTCAAAGCACCAGGCTACTGTTAATGAGAAAAGCAGAGCAGTTACTGATAACAAAATGCAATTATTCAGCTCAAGATGTTGGAAAATCTCAATCTGATGGAGCCTGGTTTAAAATGAAAGAAAAAAGGATTAAATGGATGAACAAATGAACAAATGAATGAATGAATGAATGAATGAATAAGGCATCAAAGACAGAAGGAAGAATAGAAGGAAGGAAGAAACGAATGAATAACCAAACGAACGAATGGACAAGCAAACAGATGAATAGATGGACAAATGAATGAAAGAATGAATGAATAAATGAATGAACAAATGAATGAATGTTGACCTGTCCAGGCTTTTCAGTAAGGATGGATGGATCAATGATTGTATAGACGGATGGATGAATAAATGGATGGATGGTTGGATAGATGGATGAATAAATGGATGGATAAATGGATAAATAGATAAATGGATGGATGGATGGATGGATGGATGGATGGATGGATGGATGGATGGATGGCACTGTTCTGTTCTTTTACAAGACATTGCATCATTTAGCTACCAGTTTTTCAACTGTTTTTTTTTTAACATTTACTTTTTTTTATTATTTATTTCTGTGTTTAGTCTCTTTGTGGTTATGGTCTCACTACTAAAAATATTCTCTTCTGCTGGCTTGTGCAACATTTTAATAGCTCAGTAGGTTGTCATATTCATCATGATGATGACCAGCATGAGTTATTTTGTACTCTAACGGTACAATTACAGTTACAATCCATTTTTTTGATCCATTAGTTAAATTAACACTTTTCACATTTCCATGATTTTATGAGAAAATATTTTGCTTAAAACAGTGACCAAAAGGCCACTATCTCTAAAAAGTGTCAGGAATCTTCAAGAAGGTCTTGAATTTTGTTGGGGTCTGGAGGTCTGACGATGCGTTGAGGGATAATTGTCACAGAGCTCACCATAATAAAGGGAATCAGAGAGCGTGAAGCTAAACCTTCGCACAGTTGGAGTGGAGCGTTTTGTAGTGAAACACATTTCTGCATTTCAAAGGAAAAAAAAAGTTAATTAGAGCTAAAATCTGGATGTTTTAGGTACGATGAATGCAAATGAGTCATTAATAAATTGCTAAAGCTAATGTTGTTACTGAGGCAATGTGTGAACAGCTCCATATAATATAAATGACAGCTATAAACTATCAGTCAAACCTTTTTGCACACAACAAGTTTTTACCACTTATTCATTTATTTCATAAACTGCAGAATTTTATTCTTGTTTAACTGGAAAGTTGTTGAATGAATAACTAAAAATTAAAATATGTCCAATAATGATGAGAGAATCTGTAACAGTGCAGGTCTGACTCCTATTAACTGGTTGTTGGTGATACAGAGTCACATTCTAGACTGTCCTTGAACTTTAAATGCACTCTTTACTGTTTCAGCACTCGACTGGTGATCTTCATTATAATTATAATTATATCAGGGGATGTTTTGTAGGGCGGTAGTGTTGAATAAAAATCTGACTTGAAAGGTGAAAAAACTAAATTAATTTGTTAGTAAAGAATTTTGAGTGTATTTTAGTGAATATTGAGTGAGTAACATGCAAAGGTTGAAAATCTTTAGTGATTTCTCTGCTCAAACACACCTGAACCACCAAAACACCAAACTCTGCTGGACCCCGGCCCTCCAGGACCAGAGTTGGTCTGTAGATTTTACATTTTATTTTAGTTAGTCATTCAGGAAGGCCTACAGCTTTTTTGTTTGGGAAGATAAGGTTCCTCTGATGCTTATCACCACTTAAAATCATGTTATAACCATTCTTACAGCCTAAAATCTATGTGAGAATATATTTATTAGCACCAATTATGGAGTTTGGCACTTGTTAGGGCTTGTAATGTTCTGCAGATGTTATTAGTTCACACTAGATTAAGGAAATCTAACTGCTTCTGACAGTTCAAACTGCACAGGGACAAGAAAACAGACTCCAAAATATTGAGAAATTAATATAATTGTGAGAAAGTTTGAAAGAAAATCTTGTATTCTGTGAAAATATAATGTTTCAGCAGCCAAACCCCTTTCACTATTACCAGTCAATCAATGTTTAATCTCTATTTGTACAGATACATTACTGTTATCATTATGTCTCCTCTGGTGAGATCAAATATGCTGAAAACAATGTTAAAGAGCTCCTTCTGCAGTGTTTACCACTGAGTTCCCTGACGAGCATGCTAATGTCTAACTGAGCTGCCTTTCAGTGAAACGTTCTATTAATTCTTACATTCTTATTCTCTATATTCCGGCAAAATATGATTTCCAGAGAGCTGAATGTATAACTTTGTCTCAGGTAGAAAGTTCATTTAAAAATTTTTAATGTTGCTCTTATTACTGTTAATGTTATCATTATTCCTACTATTATTTTTAGTCACCATGACTGTAACTGTTATATTACTGTTATTGTTATCATTACTGTAACTGTCGTTGTTACTGTTGTCATCACTGTTGTTATTACTAACTGTTAATATTACTGCAATTGTTACTATTACTGACATCAATGTTACGGTTATCATTACTACTACTGTTCTAATTAATGTTACCATTACTGTTACTGTTATAATTACTGTTGTTTTTTACTGCCTCTGTTATCATTACTGTTATCATTATTGTCATCATTTATGTTACTGTTATAATTACTGGTCCTGTTAATACTACTTTTATAATTGCTGGTACTGTTATCATGACGTGTCTTGGCCTAGCCAGATCAAACTGCACTGAAGATTTCTTGTCTGCCTGGATTATATATACCTTTCACTTTTTGCTTTTCATCATGTTCCACAAATTCTGAAACAGTTTGAAAATAAATCTGTTTGACAGAATATTATAAATGATTTCACATGTTACTTGATCTACAAGATCTACTGATATCTACTGGCATAATTTTTTACAATATCTTTCAAATTCTTTGCTCAGAGTGTACAGAAGAGTACAGTGAATCATAATGCATCAATAGCCATCAGGGCTAGACAAGGACAAAAAATTGGACCGGCCATCGGAGCCTTTCCTTTGCTTATGACAAAATCTTAATATAAACAAATAATAGTAGTTTGTAGTTATTAGTATTGCAGTTAATTCCCAGCTGGGACTTTTGGATTTGGGCTTGCATGTTTGCCCAGTATCTGTGTGGGTTTCTGTTGGGAGTTCTGGTTTCCTCCCATAGTGGACTTGTACATCACATGGGTTGAAGATGCTAAGCGTCTGCCTTGCTATGGACTGGTGACCTATCCAGGTCCAGGTCCAGCATCCCCTGCACCTCTGATCAGCACAGATGATTGATGGATGTTATTAATAGAAATAGTTATTAATCAGTTTACATAGAATGACTGGTTATGCATTACTGTTATCATAACCTGTCACTTACTGTCGAGATCAGACGTGTGGAAAACAGCTTTATAGACTGGTTTTCTGATGTTTGCAGTATTTACCGTGGCCCTCCCTGCCCGGCATATTAATGTATCACTGTTTGCCTTTTCTACACCCGGCATATGTTGCACATCTCATTGCAGGGGAGACTTCCTTTGCTTGACCTGCATATTTTATGGATGAGAGGCTTTTTGCCCTTGAGTCAGAGAGATCACAAGCTCAGCATATGTCCGATGCAGACCCGGGACCTCAAAACGGGCATAACTACACCTCGAGGCGCACACGCCCTCACACACTCACGGCATATCAAACATAAGGGTCAACAGGCTACCATATGCGCGGCGCTTAAAGTGCAAGAACAAGCGCGGTGAGTCTTTTATAAAGGAGCAGAGCAGATTCCCAGCCACGGAAAGCAAAGCGTTTGCCGTTTAACCTGCGAGGAGAGTGGAGGAGTGAAGGGAGGGGAAGAAGTGGAGAGAAAAGGGTGTGGGGGGGAGGGGGTGCCTTTTAATGAGCCGCCGGGCCTTGCTCTTGTGTTCTTCTGAGAGACGCTGGAGATGATGCACCACATGGGTATTGGCGGAGTGATGGCGAGCAGACTCCGAGTTGGCAGGGGGAGCCGTTGCGCTCCTCGGCCTTGGTGTGTATCATTAAGTCTTGATGGAATTAAAGGCTGTCAGGATGCGGAGTCGGGGTGACTCATCTGGAACGTGTCTGGGGGCTTCTTCGGGAGGAGAAAAACGTCAGCTTCCACTCCAGCAGCGCCCGGCCCGCTGCTTTCCTCTCGGCGCTCGGGCGCTCATGCTCCGAATACAGAACACAGAAGCTTCCTCTAAAAAACTAATTACTCTCCGCTGGCTGCTGAACGCGAGGTGTTATGCCAAACCTCTGTTGTGGAAAGATCAGGCGTCTCTGACGATGCTAATTAGCATCACACCATCGTTTCACCCCCCCCAACATCCTACTCCTTCCGTCCCACAACAGGCCCATCCATGGCGAATCTCATCGCTACATCATTTTGACAAATCCCACAGCTCCTTTCTGCAAATTTAGTGTCATTTTCTTTTTACTTTTTTCGTATTATTTTTGCTTCTGCTCCCCTCAGGAAAGACAATAAGACAAAATCTTAACATTCCAACCGGTAGGACGCGATTGATGTTTCATTCCGAGACTCTGGGGAGTTGTAAGTAATTGAACGGAACAAAATACACCCCGAATACAGAAGCTGGTGCTGCTCTAATCTTGTTGGACTTCCCCCTGCTGTCTTGACTTGAAAGACATAAATAATGACAAACTATCACTCCCTTTTGTGTTCGCGGGGACAGTTCGGCTGTTGTGCTCACACACTGTGACAAGCAGCGGGCTAAGCCCGAGTGTTTCGACAGGAACAATGGTGAGATGCAGGAATGCAGGAGAAAAGTCTTTAAAATTAAGCTAAATGCACCGGCGGGCGATGAAGTTTTCCCCAGTAGCTTTAATAGGGCGCAGTGCTAAGCAGCTTAGCAAGAAACAAAAGGCAGTCACTCAACCTTTTCAGCGCAACACGCCGTAATGGCGGTGAAATTTGAGAGATTTTTGGAAGTTTTAAACAGCTCCAGGGGCCTTTGTTTATGACAGGGATCTTTAAAAAATACCTTGACTGAATTTAGATGTTATAATAACATTATGGATGAAAGCTTCTGTGTGATTCATCTCTGAACATGAACGTCTTAAAACCTGGTTGATTTGCAGTGCTGCGCAAAAGTCTTGGGAACCTATGCAAATAGTTTGAAGCCATTTATATCAGCAGTGAGTTTCTTTCTGCCAGCAAAAACACAAGAGAACAAACACACACTTTTCTCTAAAAAGTATTTTTGAGCTGGTTAAAAGAACATAGGTTTGGTCCCAGGTTTCTGCTCGATGCCTCCAGTCATTATGTGGATTTATTAACCCTTTAAGCGCCAAAATAGACTGTAGTTACAAATATCATGTAATATAGCATTTGTATTCCCTACCACTAGTTGGCAGACATATAGTTCCTCGATTCAAGACCAAAATTACGTCATCCCCATATTCAAAGTTTCGAGTAAACAGCGCGGGAACCGAGTCCCGAGTCACTGCTGCGTGAGCAGCCGGAGAACACAGTTCAGTCCACAGCGCACGAGTACACGGGTGAGATTTGTGAGAGAAAAATGCCTAAATGGCTAATAAAAAGTCCCGTGATGGTGTCTTGTGAATGTTCTTCACCTATTCTGACTCTGAAAGGGAATATTTGCCTTTTGGAAAAGACGTTTGGTCGTCTAACACTCACGCGTCTCTCGGTACAGCTCTGGAGCGCAGCTGCACAGCCATGCGCACCGAGAGTGACCAAGAAACA
>JBBPCY010000032.1:15050945-15062684 GCA_037974405.1 Brachyalestes nurse | reverse complement strand
TCAGACGAGTAATGCCTTACACTACTAGTTACTGAAAAAAGTAATATTATTACAGTAACGCGTTACACCCAACACTGCAGAGGACAGACCAGCTGAGAAGATCATCAAGGTCTTTATCGAATGTTCACACCACACATTATATCCACAAAGCCACCAGCAATGTGGAAGACCCCACACACCTCATGTCCTTCCTTCCTGGCAAATTGTTCTAAAGTATACAGGCCTCCACTGCCAGGATGGCATAGACTTTCTTCCCCCCCGGCCTAATAAGAGCTAAATAACCGCAAGTAAACACTCTCCTTGAACTATTTTTCACTTCTAAACACACACACTTAAACAGTTACCCAAGGAAAAAAATATCACACCTAAATTGCCACCCCCACATAAACAGATCCCATTCCCTTTAATTATATGTTATAACACTTTATCTGCTGTTTTCATGGCAGTCTTTGCAAATTTGCAAATCTTCTTCGTCTGCACAGTATTAATCTCATTTTGCACTTTAAGCTACTCGGTTGTTAAACAGTATCTATCTACGATACAGAATATAGTTTAAATATTATATTCACTTTCACTTTGCACTGTTTCTGTTTATTTTGTTTGCTGACTTGTGTATCCTTTCGTGTGACATTGGACTGTTTGATCTTGTACATGTTTTCTCTCTATGCAGTCTATGTAGTCACATTTGTGTAGCCTTGTGTTGCACCGCGGCGCTGAAAATTTCTGTGTACTGGGTTGAAATGACGATAGACACCTACTTGACAAATATGCAAGAAGAAGAAATCAGGAGGGGGTCAAAAATAGTCTTTATTGCCTTTATATGTATGTAGAACCCTTTTGGCTTAGAGTGTAGAGGTGCGTCTTGCCGTTGCGGTTGATGCTGGTAAGGTAAAGCCTGTAGGTAGTCTAATGAGAAAGGTACTGGAATTACGGTATGCGATGCAGTCTTTGGTATCCTGTAGCAATAAAGACATTTTTTTTTAAACAGCAGTAAGCCAGAGCACAAGGTGCAGGAGTGAAAGCACAGTTTGAGTGGATGGATGTGTTTTTCATGTTCGCCTCCGAGTCACGTGAAGCCCAAGTCACGACCCGTGAATCGCTCTCCGCTGTACGATATGCAAATGCAATTATGGCGTCTTTATCTCTTCAAAGAGCCGAGGATGAGAGAGAGAGAGAGTGTGTGAGAGAGACAGAGAGAGAGAGAGAGAGAGAGAGAGAGGCTGGCTTGACCTGCAGCGGATCCTCATCGTCTGTGTGAGGCTCGGGAGGAGAATACAAATGTTACTACATTAACCCGCTCCCACGGAGAAGTGACGGAGGAGAGAGGAGAAGAAAGGGCCAGAAGAAAGAGAGGCAGAATGGGGGAGAAACGGCTTGTCTTTGTAGTAAATCATATCGCCAATGAATGCTAATTTGGAGGAGGCGATAGAAGTGGTAATTGTTCTTTTCAGCTGTGGGGCTTCGGCTCTTTCTGCAGCCGTGCCTTTGATGGACTGCGGTGTCAGCGGTGCATTGTGGGAGCCAAATAACCCTCACACACTCTGTTTTGTGGACGTACAATATGTGTGTGTGTGTGTGTGTGTGTGTTTTATCCAACACCTGTAGGAGACATGTTGGTAATTAGATTTATACATCAAATTTTGTCCACCCCTTTTCGGTTCGGCCGCAAGATGACATTCTGCACTAAATGAAAATATATCTTTTTATGCTTCTTCCTTTAGTATCACAACAATATAACACGTCCTCCTGCAAAGAGCATGAAGGGAGCTCTGTGATTAATGCGATGGGACAGAGAAAGGGCCAATATCAAGATGTTTCAATATTCATAAATCTTGTTAGGTGTAGCAGTAACAACATTTATGTCATCCAAGCCTAAACATTCGGCTGTATGTGTGTGTGTGTGTGTGTGTGTGTGTGTGTGTGTGTGTGTGTAGGTTACATGTGTGTGGGTGTACATGTGTGGACGTAAAGTGTCCTGACAAAAGGGAATCACACCTGTCTGAGGGTTGAGGGTGATGATAAACGATATACACTCTGATGACCACAGCGATGTCTTTCGAGATCTTTCACATGATGTGGTTGGACATCTTGGACAAATAACTACCACTTTTGGTGGCAACTTCTCAACAAATGTCCGTACCCATTTACAGGAATGCCCCACAATCAACCAGCAGAGCACACACACATATAGAAACACACACACACACACGCACACACACACACACACACTGGAACATCAAAACATGCCGCGCCATCGCAATATGGTTTAGATACAGCACGGTTCCTGTATATCTATAAAAAAGTGCCTTTAAAGTCTTGAAACCAATGCCTTGTAGATATAGGTGTGTGTGTGTGTGTGTGTATGTATCTCAGTCTAGTAAAGGAGTTTCTGATTCTCTCCACACAATCAATGGCTGGTTGTCCCAAAACCATGGAGTCCATGGAGTCGAAACAACGGAAAGTTTTTCTGTCAGAGCTGCTTTTGATATTGTGATCTTTTAATTTTTTTATACTTGTTTTGTACTCTAATTTTGTCTTATCATTGTTTAGCCATGCGATGAACACTGAACCCACCTAACTTGTCAACAATGTCCTGCTTCACATTTCTCACAGTGTTAAAATCTGAACTGTATTTTTTCTTCTTGTGGACAGTGGCCTTTTTCATGTAAAATTTCAACCAATCAAAAAGCGTGTGACGGCTGCCACCCACCTTTGGCCCTGATGTTGAGCCAGCTCGGTTGGCTATGGCTCTGCTAAATCTCGGGCTGGTCTCGGTTATGTCTCTGTATGTCTCGGGTACAGATTTGTAATGAAAAAACATTTGTTCGCGACATGGCTTGGTTCCTTGTGCCAGTGGAAAAGTCCCAGAAGTCACACATAGATGTTGCGCACATATAGAAAAATCATTGCCAATACAATGACATTTCAGTGACAGCCCGAAGCCAAGAGAGGTCCAGAATTCCCTCCAGAACTCACCTGTGATGCAGTGGCTCTGCCTCAGGAGTAACTGAGCTCCATCCAATACCTCTGGGATAACTTCTAATGGTGTTTGTGATCCAGGAGTACTCCAGCAGCAACTCCTGACCTCAACAACACTCTCCGAAGCAATCAAATCCTCACAGCAACGTTCCAGCATTTCCCAGAAATGGTACATTTGGTACGTTTCTCCTCTAATATTCCACCATGTAATTCTAAAGCACTTCTGTGGTTTCTAGATATAGCAGAACATCCCAAGTTGTTTATGAGGTTGTTCCACTTTACCGTTATGGAACATATTACCGAAGACTGCCTTTTCCTTGGCAGTGACTCATGTCTAAAAGTAGTAGTCCTTTATGGTGTTTGAACACGCTCTGCGGGTACAGACATCAGAGGAGGTGAGTTAGAAGCCTTTCTTTTCCCTCGTCCTCTGTTCTGCAAATGATAACGGTCTTTATTACTCACTTACTGCATGAGTCAATGCCTGTTAGGAAAGATCTCAGCGCTCTGGCATGGGCAGAATGTTGCATCCCCAGGCAGTTCTCGGCCACACTTTGTTGATTTATATGTCTGATACAAACCACACTATCTCTTTGGTCACACTATATATTTTTTTTCTTATTTCTTATCCCATTTTAAAATACCAGCTGATGTTGAAACAGTATAGGGTTTCACATACCAATAATAAAAAATAAAAAAAAAACATTTCACAGCTATAAATAAGATGCAATAAGTAGAATGTCAGCAGTTTGACACAATGCGGCCACAGACAAAGAGAGTGTTACACAGAAAATCTCAACTCAAAAATGGTTAGGTTTCTTTTCCTTTGGGCTGCTCTGTGCTTTCTAGTTATAAAGAGGTGGGCCTTGAGGTTTAAAAGTACTGTTTTTCAATTCAGTCCCCAAGTTTTGCTCTGTCACAACTCCCAACACACCTTAACCAACACAGAAGACCTGGCACAGGCGCACTGGGAGGCAGGACAGAACGAGAAATGAACTGTTTGGAAATCCCTGAGGACTGAGTAGAGAAACACAGAGTTCTGAGATGGATTGTGGCACCACTGGAGGGCTAAACCTCTCCGTCTGTCCTGAGGTGTTGTAGAGCGCCGTCGGGCTGGAATTCCGAGTTGCTGGAGACTTATTAGATATCTATGGGAACGAAACCTTCTGGTGGTGTGGGAGGCATCCATTAGTCCAGTGGTCAGATTTGTGGATGTCACACAGTTATCTGAATAAGAGCCGGAGGGTGGTTGAGGTCAGGGAGGCTCCGAGAACGGCCTGGTGTAAAGTCAAGAATGAATCCACCATGAGTCCACCAGCACTCCCCCAGGCTCTGCTCGCTGTCACAGTGACATGAAGAACCTCCAGACTGGTCTTGACTCCAGCGCAACCCACTCATTACCCCGAGTTCATGCAGGGAGGCTTGCAAGAACCATTTTTATACTGCTCGCCTTAATCCTTCGAGTTTGTTTTCTTTGAAGCTCGGCTATGGGAAGATCCATGCTGGTGCACTAACACAGACCCTCCCTTCTGTCAAGAGTCAAACCAGCCCAGTGTCTGATTCAGCAGACAACCTGCCAAAACCATGACCCACATCTCGGCATCAACTCACTCAAACACTCGCACAGATGGGCTTTTTTATCCACAGGAATGTTAGCCATGAAAGAAAAAAAAAATCTGCTGTGAAATATTAAGCGCCTTGGCTGTGGATACATTTTATTTCATAGATATGGTTTAAATGTGAAATATATTTATTTACACAATAATGAGAGATACGATAAGATAAAACTTTATTATTATTTCTTAAAACATTTTAAGCTAATCCGTAAGGTTTGGTGCTGTGAGGTAAGTCTTCCAGTCTGTTGATGATTCTATAAAAGGAGTCCCGCAGTGCTCCCATTAGCGAAAGCAGGGTCGTGGACACTTTGCACTCTGCAGGCCACTTGAGTGGTGGGGTTCAAACTGGTGCTGACCAAGGCACTTTTTTCTTTTGTTTTCAATGGAAAATGGGTCTTTTGTGTGGAGTGCTCTAGATGCACTATGTGGAATAAAAATTCCAGTCCTGAAGGTCTCATAGTCTATATTTAGAATATATAAAAAGTATATAAAAGTTTATGATTTCATGAATCCCAAGTGTGTTTTCATTTTAATACACAAAATTGAATAAATACAAAATATATTACACAGTAATGTAACGTAGTAATGTTCTGTATATCAGAGTGTTCAGTGCAGTATTTCTTGTAGTTTCCATCAGAAATCTTGTGGTGGTGGTCTAGTGGGTAGGATACTTGCCTCTGGACCAAGAGGCCATGGGTTCAAATCCTACCTTCAGCACACCACCACCGGGTTCCTGAGCAAGGCCCTTAACCCCAAATTGCTCCATGGAGACTGCCCCCTGTAGTTAGGGAATGGGAGTCTGATAAATGCCGTAAATGTAAATCTGATTGGATTCAGTCAGTCCTTCACTAAATTAAATCAGGAACATGTTTCCACAGTCCTATATATATATATATATCCCTAAAGATATTGAAATGACTGCTCGTTAAGACAAAACACAAATCATGTTCATAAAAACCTCATATTAAATAAAAACTCTAAAAATGCAGTAGGCCCTCAAAGTTGAGTAAATACAACCGGTCACTCCTATTCCTGAAAAAAGCAACAGATGATACCCTGGACAACCAATTTACTAACAGCTTCATTGGGGCAGATGTGGGGGTGGGGGGGGGGGCAGTGCTCTCCCAGCCCCCACACATGAACCGCTAGTGACTAAATTGCCCTGGACGGTGTCTTCATCTTCTTTACCATTCAGACGCTCTTCACACACACCTCTCATGCTCACACTTTCCTCCCCAAAAAGTCCCTTTCAGGAGGAACGGATTGAGAGTGGTTGCTAGGAGACCCCTTGATGAATGGCGTGTCGCTTTAGCGTGTTAGCGGATGCGGCCGTTGCCGCTAGGTAGCAGGAGGATTTGAGGAGATTTGAGAAGGAGAGAGAGAGACAGAGAGAGAGAGAGACAGCGAGAGAGAGAAAGGGAGGCTGGGGAAGCGATAAGGGGAGAAGAAGGAAACGAAGAGAAAAAAAAAACTGGTCTTAACACAGAGGAGAACAGGGATTGGGCTAAAGCTAAAGCATGTCTACCCAATTCATCCCCGCAAACTAGCGCAGACGTGTTTGCTTTACTCCCAGTGTGTGTGTGTGTGTGTGTGTGTGAACAGGGCCTTGGCTGCCTCCTCATTCAAAGCACATACATCAAACTCCAAAGCCATAAAATAATTAGAGGCATGCAGAGGGATTTGAGGGCCCTTACAGTGGGGCCGACGGGAAATGGCGCTCAAAGGCAAGCGAAGCCTCTTCTGTTAGTCTACGTTTGTAGCTTAGTGACTAATTCACTTGGCACTAGAGAGATAAAAAAA
Organism: Brachyalestes nurse; assembly: GCA_037974405.1. NCBI lineage: Eukaryota > Metazoa > Chordata > Actinopteri > Characiformes > Alestidae > Brachyalestes > Brachyalestes nurse. The sequence continues at coordinate 15,056,292 of JBBPCY010000032.1, read as the reverse complement.
AGAAGAAGCTGGGAATCGCGCAGTGAGGGAGTTAAGTACAAAGCGAGATCACCTTAATACGTTCCAGTTAATGTACGCGCCGCGTTCCGAGCTTCGAACGCCACTTTGTTCGGCCGATATGAAAGCCGGGTGGAAATCACTGTCGATCTAATCGCCCCGCAGATTGCATTAACATTTGTCCGCTCGTAATTACGGGAGAATTTTATCGCATGAATCAGCAAGTTCGTTCCTGCAAAAAAAGGAGCTTTTTTTTTTTTAAATTTACATGAGTGATGGCTGGGCTGCTGATGGTGCATTATGGGACGCCGAAGAAATGTGTGCGTCAGACGCTTACAGATGTCGAGATAAAGCAGCAGCAAATGCCACCGAGTCCTGTTTTCCATCTAAGATGTATGCAACGGTGACAACAGGGGAATATTAGAGCTCAAGCCTTCCTTATTTCCATATTTGTTTCATTAGGTTTTCATCAGGTTTTGCATGATATCTGGGCATTTTTGCTTCATTTTACTAATTGGGTGATGTATTATTATACTATTGTTATATTGTAGTGTCCACACAATAGCCCTATTAATTGCAGGAGAGACTATATGGAGAGTATGGAATGAGTGCATCATTATAAATAGAAATATTTAAGCTTTTATGACATGCAAGATTATGTAGTTACATAATGGATAGTTTGGAAACTTGACTGGATAAGCCACGGTTATAGCAGTTGTAAGGTCGGCCACCCCTGGTCAGATTAAATTATTTTTACAGTGGAAATAAGTACACAGCCACAGAGAACACACATTTTAATGAACTGTTATTTAATTGACCATATTAGAAAGAAAAATCAAATATGAAATGTGTCCTGTGCATTTTTTCCAGTGTTTTAAATTTATCTTTCAATTTGCTCACTCTACAGGTCTTTCCTCTGTTTTTAATATTTGTAATGTTTGTTTAATCTGAATATACTTTTTTCTATATAATGTTTTTTTTTACCTTAGTTTAGCGTTTCAAAATTCCTCTATTATTTGATAACATTAGTGCACAGTCTTTAGAGTCGACTCAGGGGTTAATTTCCCTACATGTTGTAAATTTTACTACATTCTTGTAAAACTATGGATGAAAAATATAGCATTCTGAATCTTGATCTTGAATTTTGAATGAGAAAATGAATAAAAATTGTGCTTTAAAATGTGCAATATTTTGTTCCCTTCCAGTTCCAGTTCTGGAATGTGGTTGTCAAGCACAGTTTGGTGATTTCCCTTCTCAGACACACCTGCTTAAACTCACCTGTTGATTGGCAGGTTGGTGAGTGTATATAACTAGAGGAACTACTAAACTAATCTGGACATTGAACCTCCAGGCCTGGAGGTGAACCCCTGGACAGACTGTGTTCTTATGATACCACTTTACAGTAAGACTACCCTTACAAAAAATGTTATAAATGATTTATAATCAGGTTGTTAATTGGGTTGTAGACAGATTATAAATCATTATAAACAGTACTAAACATGTCACAACAGTTGTCATAAATTGATACAGGCTCACTATTTGGCAAGATCTGGTGTTTTAATGGTAGTAGCATGTTAACAGAGACCTGATGAAGCAGACAGTTTAACGTTCTGGTCTTCTGTCCTAAGGCCGAGTCCTGAATCAGAACACCCACCCACCCACCCCATAGCATTATCTTAAGGGATTGATACAGCACCTCTTCATATTCATTGGCATATTCTCTGTCATATGTCATATCATGTTCATTTTTTTCTTTACGTTACTGTTTACATTACGCTGCCTACATTGCTGCACTAACATGGCACAACACACTTCATCATCCCACTTTGCAAACTGTACATATGTTCTGCAAGACCTGCAGCTTCACTTAACTTATAACATTACAAAAAATGAAATAAATGACCTAACATGTTTTACCTTTAACTTGTGTTCCTTGTTTATTTAGTTGTACTTTTTTTTTTTGATCTGTGTTTTAAATCTAGATTTTAAAATTGTACTTATTTTATAACATTTCAAGGTACATTTTACTGCATGTTGTACTTGTATAACTATGTATGTGACAAATAAAGAATCTTGAACCTTGAGAAAGAGACAAGATAAGCTCAGCAACTAGCAACTTCTGAGATTGTGAGCTGGCATCAATGTTATAACTTGTTTATAACTGCTTATTAATGATTTATGTACTGTTTACAACCTAATTAACAACCTGATTATAAATCAAACTGTAATTTGGCCAGGGGGTTTCAAACATGCATACATTAATATCACTGATGCACCAAACTGTTGAGTTATTGTGGTGTTTGTAGGATAATCATGGACCAACGTGCAATGTGTAATTTAAAAAGCCTTGTAGAAAGATAGTATTTACACTTATACTTACATTTACAAGACTAAGGTTTTATTAGAGATGGAGTTTGTATCACATAACACACAAAGAAGAAGTTTTTAAATGATATTTATTATAGTATTTATTTATTTAAAGAATTAAATGTAAATTTAAATGTACATTTATTTATTGTATTGTATCCCAATGGTTTCCCAAGTTTAGCCATACCCCACCATCACATCCACCATACATCACATGGACAGCTCAACATGCTTGGAGGAAAACTGCCATTTTGATTACATTAGCCAACAGAACCATTGGCCGGAGTGATGAGAAGAAGGAGAACCATCCTACCCACACAGAGAAATTGAGACCAGCTATGTAATCATGAGCTACAGATGGCTGTGACATCACTGAGGAGTGAACCTATGACCTTTGATGACTGAGCAAGCGCTTAAATGGGTGTTAATATTACTAAGATCATGTCGGGCGTGTGAGGAGGACACAACTTTGGGAGACAGCTTAAGATACTAACTAGTCTTTTAATGAACACAAGTACTAGAGTGAGCTTCACAGAGCTCCAAACAAAAACAAATTACACTATAACAAACGCAGGGCCCGATCTGGACCTTCGCACTAGATTGGAACCAGCTTCACGAGAGGGGGAATGATCGGCTACTCGTCTGAGACAGTATATGAGACACAGAGAGAGGCTACAGTCACTAACATGTGCCTGCACCGAAGAGACCCTTCGGTTTGTGTAGGTTCCTTCTGTACGTGTCCGCTCATCCAGCTGCCACCTGGAGCACGATAGTTGTGGATGTGCAGGAGAAGCCTTGCCACACAGTCCATTTCTCCATTTTCACTACAAATAACAAAGAGACAAACCTGAACAGCAGCTTGGTGGAGAGCTCGGCTGCGAAGTCCGGATCCGCTGGGCTTTATACTTGGGGGCGAGACACAAGCAACAATAACGTTCTCAATGAAACTCACTTAAACGAAACACAAAACAGGTGGACATGTCGTCAGGTACCTAGCAACCCCACTAACGAGGCTCAGTGCCTTCACCTGAGCTGCCTAGGCACTGGACGACCACACACACAACAAGATGTGGACGCAACAGGAACTGTGGATATCTAATACTCAGGTGACGGAGATCACTGGGGGCTTGACCGAGAAAGACTAGACATGACAATTAATAATAAATACAGGCATTTACTGATCAGTGGTTTATTTTATAGAAGCAATTTGTGTTTGATCGTGGTTAAAAACTCTCTTTTATTAGATTATGGATTTGTCATGGCCTGCGGTTCCCTTTATAGTAAATATAAAGTAAATACTGCGAACGGCTCGACAGATGCATTGTATCTCGGGTCTGATGACCCAGCATTAACATTGTTTGGCAAAATAATGCTTTAGTTAATGAATACCCATGGAACGTTGGGTTTGTACTTACATAAGGCAATAATGGGGGCCTACTATAGTCATTACCCAGCTGTGCATGTGTGTGTGTGTGTGTGTGTGTGTGTGTGTGTGTGTGTGTGTGTGTGTGTGTGTGTGTTTGTGTGTATGCGTCCAATTATCCAGCTATGCTCAGTCGGTCAGTTAACATTGTCATGGTAATGTTACCAATTGTATACTGTGTTGTCATCCTCTCATCCTCAATTCCTCTAACAATGAGGCTGCAGTCGTTTATTATGTATCATATAGGCTTGATATAATGGACTTATTGCATTATAAATATTTGATTATAGCATGAAGACACTGGATTTTATAAAATGCCATGCAAAAACTTATAATTAATACATGAATGAATAATCAAAATGCACAATTATTCAATAAAATACTACTAATTATTAGTTGTGAATCATATTTGACTTTAAAAAAGTATGTTATTGGGACCATGTGTGGCTAGAATGTTGTCATCCATCCCTGTATGTTTTGTGAACTTTCTTCAAACATTTTGTCATATAATAATCAATATTTTATAATGCAGTAGTGTTTAATGTAAGAATTATTTTTTCTTATCAAACTACCATTTGATTAACATAACATCACCATTGAAGAGCCATTTGGGGTTTGGCCATTTCTGTACTGGCCAATAAATGTACAGTTTGGGTGGAGAAACTAGAATTTGATCGTTTACTGAGCGCTCTATATAGTGAGTAAGAGCAGTTTCAGCCTGGGTTTAATTCTGCTTAAGGCAGTGTAGCTAAGCAGTGTTTGAAGTGTGTAATTGTCTACAAATATTTAGACTAAGTTATTTTAAAACAATAATTTTTTAATTCTCGGTCAAATATGGCCTAAAGTCTGCAGACACGATCATTTGCTGGATTCTTCCAGCTGACTCCAGTTGCTGCTTGTTCTTGGGCTATTTTATCGTCGGTTTTTCCAGCTTTGCCTGAATGATTGATTGGATTTTGGCCCTGCAACTGACTTGGCCATTGCAGAAGATGCCGGTTCTTTGGTCTATAAGTCTTGGGTTGTTTTCGTAGAATGCTTTTTATCTTCCAATGGGTTTTAAATCATTTGGCTTTATTTTAACATCCAATATACTTTGGTAGGTAGTTAAAATGACAATAACTTTGCCCTAAATTGGCCCAAAGCCCATGATAACAATTTGGGAGCCATTTAGCCTGTTGGCTATATTTTAGTTTGGACAGTTTAGTACAAATAACAAAAATGATGAGAATTCTGTCCTTAAACAGAACAGGTTTATTCATGACACAGTGGTGAGACTGACGGTTCTCTGAACCTGGCTCAGCCAATCAATTTTCAGGACAGGAACTATTCATTTTACAATAATAAATCATATAAAAGAATCAACTGCATCACAAAGACTGGAAAATCATAAATCCTGAACCAGTGAAGAAGGTGAACTAAGACTCTGGTGGAACTTCTGAATAATGAGCCGTGCAATGAATTTTGGATCAGTTGGAGCAAAGCATTTCACAAATCGGTCTCTATCACAGAGGGTTCTGGGTATTGTAGTTGAAGGTGTTGGTATCTCATATAAAGAATAAT
>JBBPCY010000032.1:15015645-15027123 GCA_037974405.1 Brachyalestes nurse | reverse complement strand
CACCATCATCATACACCTACACACCTTCACACACACACACCATCATCATACACCTACACACCTTCACACACACACACACCATCATCATACACCTACACACCTTCACACGCACCATCACACATCTACACACCTTCACACACACCATCACACATCTACACACCTTCACACGCACCATCGTACATCAACACACCTTCATACGTAACCATGTTTATTAGATCCACATCACCCAATGTAAACTATAATGATCTCATAAAATTTCTAAAATCGCATAGTCTGTAGAAGGCTTTAGCATGTGCACTCAGCTATTTTGCATATAAAAACATTTATTCCAATATACATTTAACTCTTTAAACCAGCTGTGTGCAATAGCAGATGGTAACTCAAGGTCCTCTATGCATGTCTGTTTGTCTCAGTGGATAACTTTTCAAGGTAAGACTGAGAAATATCTGTATAGTTGCAAAAGAGAGATCCCGTGCTCTAGACTGTAAGGCAATGTTACTGTGAAGAAACGCCAGTGCTGGGAAATCCTTGTTGCTTGGGTTGTGGGGTGTTTCGCAAGATGGAGGGCTGCAGGCTTGAGGCTAGTTGAGAGACTGACTCCACACTGAAAGCATTCTGTTCCACTGATTAAACTGGAGAGTAAGTCACACACATCCAGCGCTCTGTCAAACACTCCAGTGTTAGTGACACCGTCACACTCTCGGCCCTCGTCACAGTCTTAATAAGAGCAGAGCGGCAGTGTGTTTGTGTGCACACGTGTGTGTGTTAGTTGTGTCTTTGAGTGACTGACCTACTTTCTCTCTCTCCGCACTTTTCAGATTCTAATGAGTCTTTCTTCAGGACAATGCTCTTCACCACAGCACTCCAAATGAAAGTCTGGAAAATGGGGAAAAAACTGAGCCACAAAGCATCAGCAAGAATAATGAAAATGAATGCATCAAGTCATCACTACCAGCTGAAGCCGCCTCTTCGACTCAGGAAAAGCTGATGACAATACTTTCTGCTAAAAGACAACGCTGCTTCCACGCTGCCCTCGGTTCAGAGGTTAACAGAGCAGAAAGGTCTCTGTAAAGCAAGGCCGCATGCTGGTACGTTTTTGCACAATCTCGTATTTCTTCTCCCTACTCAGGAGGACACACCCCACCGAGGAGAAGGGGGATCGGGAGGCGATGATGTCATACGACTGCAATGCTGCCATTGGGTGAGGTCTGGGCCGAGAGCTTAACTCCTAACATGATCTGTTTCCAGGCCTTATCTGCATATTCATGAATAAATTACACTGCGGGAGGAATTTCAGACGTTCCTTGACAAAGAGAAATGCTGTGTTGGGAGAGTTTAATTAGCCCGAGTCCCTCACACAGAGAGGGAAAGTACAGCAGTTCAGGCCCCCCACGAGAACAAACATGCGCCGCACTGTAAACGCATCACTATTTATAGACAAAAACAAAAAGCCACAGGTTGCACCCAGGATGCTCAGAGATGCACTTCACCTCAAGAGGAAGGTCAAGTGCGCGCCTTGTTTTCAGCACAGCTTTCCACCCACTAGGCAAAAGCACAAAGCATCACTGCTGATGTGCCCAAAACAGTAGCCGGGGTCCTATGAGGGCCTCCCAGAAGATAGCCTTTCTCGTGTTCTACCATTTCACGCACCAGTTCCTGCTTTGTAAAGAGCAACACAATTGGTAATCTGTGCCCAGAAACTCGCCAGCGGCTGCCCTATTCCAGAGATTTGACTCTGTGACCAATTTCAAGGCAGCGTTTCATGAAAAAGACAATGTTCGCATCTTTTTACAAGAGCCTTAATGTTGTGTATCATTAAAACATAGTTAAAAGCTTTAGCTGCTCGCTAGTTTACATGGTGCTGTTTTTATTTCAGTGGTTTTCTCAACCACACATTGACATACTAACTCTCGTAGTTTACCTATTCAGGTTAAAGTTATGAGGAATGTTTTGGCCTTTCATGTCAGCCAATCAGCACAGAGGTCACATCCAGTTCTTAAAAGCACAGAAACGAAAAGCCAACGAAAAGATTGGATTCATTTTTGGTACATAAACACACACAATCGTCAGTGGGGCCCACTAAATTGCCCACTAAATATAAGGATCATTAAAGATTCTGGAACTACCACTGATGTTCGAGACTTTAAACCTCCAGGACCAGACTTACGCGTCCTAATTCATTTAAAGCTATACAATTCCATTTAAATTTTGCAGCTCCTAAATGCCAAAACTCAGAACTCAGTTTATACTTACTTTCAATACCCTTCACTTAAACGTTTCCCCTGAAATGATGTGATGCTCATATAAAGTAAATGGGGAAAACTTAAGGCAAAAATTCACCAACAATTTCAATGAAAGGACCACAGGTTCCCTATTCAGTCCCTAAGGTTTGTGGTAAGACAAATAGATACACACTGTAAAACGACCTACACTGTCAGAATGTAAGTGCATTGTGCTGGTACACTTTTTTTAAAGAAATCGTACAAACAATGTCAATTTACCCTCAAATGTACAGCAGGGTTTATATGGTCAAAATTTGTAGCATAAATGGTTTAAAGGAGAAAAATAAAACTAAACCTCTATGGCAAGGACAGGGGGTATTGAGTCAGTGCGGCTTTAAAAATATATATATATATATATATAACTGTAATGAAATATGGTAAAATTACTGAATATGGTAGAGGTACTAAAGGAATAACCAGGAACAGTTTAGTACTGAGAGTGTAGATTAAAGCTAGTTTTTTTTTTACCTTATGCTTGGGGTGCTTAATCCTAATACTCCAGATCTACCACCCTGCAGAGTTTAGCTCCAATCCTATAAAAATACACCTGAACCAGATTATAAAGGATTTCAGAGGCATCTTTTAGAGTCTCCAGGAACAGGAGGGGGGGGGGTGTTTGTTATGGTTCACCATAATTCACCAAATCCATTCCTGATATTTTCAAACCCGGTGAGCGCCCACATGTCCGGAGTTCATCATGCAGCTCTTCAGGCTTTAAAATACAGTGACTAAGGGGTCAGTTAACAGCTAAATTTGTTCTGACTGCAACAGCTTTGATAAATATCTGCCCACTGAGGGATATACATAGTACAGAAGTACATATGTAATTCAATAATGTCACATAATAGAGGCTTGGAAACTAGCTATGCACGATTATGGACAAAACAGTAGCGCTGCAATTCTACTGATACATAGGCTACTGTGTTCGCGATGTCTTTCAATATATCAATGTCTAAAGGTTGAAGACTTGCCAAGATAATTACACATTTTTAAGATTTCATGAATACACTGACTCACCCAGCGATATAACAAGGACAAAAGTATTGGGACACACCTGTTTTTCAGGTTTGGGCTTGGTCCCATACTTCCAGTGAAGGACAATCTTCAGCACACCAAGACATTTTGAAGAGCGCCATGCTTCCAGTTTTGTAGACACAGTTTGGGGAAGAACCTTTTCTATTCCAGCACGACTGTGTCCCAGCACCTTTGGGATGAACTGGAACGGAGATTGTGAGCCAGACCTTCACATCCAACATCAGTGTCTGACCTCATAAATGCTCAACAGAATGAATGGGCACAAATTCCCACAGAAACTCCAAAATCTTGTGGAAAGCCTTCCAAGAAGAGTGGAAGCTGTTGTAGCTGCAAAGTAGGGACCAACTCCATATTAAAGTCTCTGTATTAGAATGGCATGTCAATATTTTTGTCCATACTGTGTATGTGCCAGGTAACCTGTCATTTTAGTATCATACTGATTAATCATATTGGTATTGACCATTGTTAAACATTTCAAAATTCTTCATAAACAATGATAATCTGAAAAATTGAACCTAATACACGAAGTGAGATTACTACACAACCTGAAATTAAAGAGAGAAGCTAAAGTGAGTTTTAAGACAGCCCTCTTCTGCTTCACAGACACTGGAAAGTAAAGAAGCCGACTCATGCCTTTCTTTCCCTTTGCCTACTGTGACGCTCTGTTTACTGTTGAAAAACCAAAGGCAGACTGTGCCTCATTCAAAATGCAGCACTTACAAAACCCAGAGGCAGAAAACACATTACACTTGTTCCTTGTAGGATACGGCTCTTGCTTGTTTTGAAAGCAATTAATGGTCTTATACCTTTATACGTTTCATTCAGACTCTATCAGTCTTGAAAAAGAAAATGAAGATAATTCAGCTCAGAACTGACTGTAAAAGAATTGCCTTTCATGTTGATCCTTAAAATGAGCCAAGCAAAACCAGTCCTTTAAAATTCAAAATTAAAATATCTTTTCTCGTTTTATTCCCGAAATTAATGGCTGTCATTACATGTGCTAGATCTATTCCTTCATTGCATTTGAATGAAAGGTGTAACAATATGAATATATTCTTCTTCTTATTGTTGCTGTCACTGTTGTTCTTACTAGGCTATTACTAAACAATCATTATTGTTGTATTTCTCATTACTGTTGTTTAATCTATTCCTTCGTTTGAAATGAAAAATGCAATAATTGTAATGTATTGTCATTACTTGTATTGCATTTGTATGAAAGTTGAAAATTACTGGCATATTCATTTGAATAATCTCAATAATAATAACAATGACGATCATGATGATAATAATTCTTATAACTGTGGGTGTCTCTAATCGTCGTAGCAGGAATAAATCTACTCAAAGATAAAGAGCCTATTTTCCTTATATATTTGAAAGCACGTAATCAGGAGGGCTGCTAAATCGTGTAATCTGAGTGTAGAGGTCAGTGTGGCTCACATTGTAAAGGTGTGAGAACTCGATCTCCACTGGGACCGAGGGGGAGCTGGGGGTGGGCTTGATCGTCACAGAGATCACCTTGGAGTTTAGCACAGTGCTGTTTCTGTGAGAGCACACAAGGAGGGAAGAGAGGATGAGACTAAGGAGAAAATGACCTTGCACTTCAGACCAAGCCATGTCATGCATATATGCATCAACTAATCACTGCAGTAGATTCCAGCTGCAACTCCACATAGGTAAACATCAGTGCTGGCAGTAACACGTTACAAAAGTAAGGAATTACTGTAATTGCTGTCACGTGGTAATGTAAGGCATTACAGAAAAAATTTGGTAATATTTTACTCGGTACAAATGTCAGTAACGCGCGTTACAATGCATTTTAACCCGGAATGAAGCGATGTTTTTTTTCTTCATACAAAATCACGGCGAGATCAGCGGAGGAGAAACATCCGCACGGAGTGATTCACTTCTTGTAGTCAGACAGAACAGAGAGATGAGTGAACCTGCAACTGATCTAATGTCGGATAGAACTGTTTTGAACCATAAGCCTAGCTCAGTCAGATACTACATCACCTTCCACTGGCTGTGTAATGAGCTAACTGAGCATCATGAGCTACATTTTGATTGCCAAATCCATATTTCCATAGTTTTGGTGAGAGTAACTTAGGTACTGTAACGAATTACTTTGAAATGACATTAACAAGTAATAAATAATGCATTACAGCTTTGAAGTTACTTGCCCAACACTGGTCTTATGCTCGCCTAGCTGCTGTTTGACATAACGAAAAGTCATTTCATGTGAAGCAAAAATATCACGTATTTATTTAGAGACAATAACCTTTGAATAAGGTCTAATTGATCTCAAACATAAAATGTAATACTAAGTTCTATTTATGTAGTCACTTTGCAAAATCATCATAACATCTGGTCCTAACAGCAAGCAGATGTTCATATTCCAAAGACTTCGGGACGTCATCCCTGAAAACATCCATCCATCCCTCCATTAACTGAGCTGTGTATCCCTAGACCGGCTTGTGTTGGATGCTAAAGCCTATCCCAGTGTTCACTGGGTGCAGGATGCACGTCCTACTGCACCACCTGCCCCCCAAAAAAACACATTTTTATCAACTAAAACATTATGTAGTCTGTGTGGGCCCCCCTTCATATTAAGGGTTTAATAAACATGTAGTAACACTGTAATGAGTTCCCTGTTACAGACGGAATACAGTAGTAGTTAGAGCGTTCGCTCTGAGATCAGGAAGTCGTGGGTTCGATTCCCAAGCACTTCTAAGGTCCCTTTCAGCAAAGTACTGTCCCCACATGCTGTTTACACTGTGTTCACATATGACTGAATGGTCACTTTCATTTCACTTCAGTATTCATGTAATTGCACATAATTTCATTGGGATACACGTGAATAATATTTGTATATTATTATATATATATAAATATATATCCTTAGTATAGATCTTACATCCTTTATTGTTGTTAAATGGTCATTACATGGTTATACATTTTAAAACTCATAAGAATAGTGAAAAAAAAATGTTATTAACCCTCAGAGTGTATTAGTAAAATCTGATTTCAACAAATATAAACAGTGTAAAATAGTCTAAAACCGGTGTTTGTTGTCCTACACGCTCATCATTCACTGTCAACAGATTCTTTAATTCTAAAGGCAGTGTTATGATGTTGTCACTCACTCATGTTGTTTTCAGACTATCTAAGAAGGCCGGACGTCCACGATATTTTTCCTTCTTTGTTCCTGGTCTAAGCTGGAGTGTCCTGGTCAGTCTGTGTGAGGAGATTCCCAATCCCACTTCCTGTGGAACAGATGGGCAGAATTAGCAGGAATGTAGGGGGAAAAACGGGGGCAGGCTGATTTATTTATGGGGTAATTTCAAACCTGCTGCGATTACAGATGCAGCAGAGCTCACAGTAATGATTCATCACTGGCAAATACGCAGCAGCACTGGGCGTGGCATTCAGGCCCATTTACACGGGGTGGAACGCTTTCTTCTTGAAATCTGTGAGGAAAAAGGAACACAGGCAGAGTCTACTGAGTCCACAACATACACACACACACACACACACACACATACACACAGACAGATGGAGTGTGTTGTCATGAAGTATGAATCTTTAAAAAGCCCAACATGCTCCATTTGGAGTGAGCGATGAAAGTTTGATCAAAGTTCAGGAGTCTTCAGCTGGAGATCACAGGCTGTTGTCTCAGTGATTAGAGGAGATCAAAAGAACGGGGGGGTAGAAATGAGGCAAAACAAGACAGAAATGGGAAAAGAATGGGATGAGTGAGGATGAACATTGACCATAGTCCAGTTCATTGGACTCGAAGATTCAATAACCCATGTGGGCCCAAAGTTCACGCACAGTTTTCTTTTAAGAAAACTATTATAAGATTCAACAGGTTTACAGAATGCCAGCAAAAGCGTCAAAACTGTAACTCATCATAATTCACATTCAAACGGTATTTTTATTACATAAAAATGTATTGGTTTAGAGTTGTTGCATAATACTGAGTTTAATTTCTAAAACTGAACTGGCCTATGTAATAGTGACAAAAAAGGCATGTTTTTGAATGTACTATATTAGAAATTAAGCATCTAACCCCTCCTAAAAGGGTGATCTTTTGAGTTCATATGTAATTATCATTAAAAAATCATCTAGATCTTTAGAACTATTAGATTTAATGAGCTTTTCCCATTTTTTTTACATTTTTGCTCAATTTGTGTATTTAGCATAGTGTCTTTACTTCAGAGTACATTAAGAGTATTTTCTGGAAAGTCTTGTTTTGACTTTATATTACATTTTAGATTGTTCTTGTCTCTGCGTCTCTGTGTGTCTGGGCAGTGGTTGCATAAACAATTTCATTCTACATCAATAAAGTTTTCTGATTACGATTCTCTCCAGTTTAGTATTGCCCAGTTCCAACTGCCTTCCCATCACATGCTGCTACCAAGTTGGTAAGTTTAAGGTCAGCGCCATTGAAATGCCATTGAAACACCATTGCTTATGCTCAACACGCTTGGAGGAGAGCACTAACAGCCAGTTCTGTTAATTCAGATAAAAGAAGCCTGTGTTGACCAGAATGACCAATGATGTGATGGAGTGAGGGGGCATGCAACTCTCCCAGAGTGATCGAAGACAATTATGCTGTCCTGGAATCTCGGCCACGGTTGGATTGAACTTGAATGGATTGAGCTCAGACAACACTGAGAGCTCTTTGCAAGCATTTGACAAAGTTCGTCCTTTTCATAGCAGTTGCAAACACATTTCTAGGTTCCTCATGACTGTAACTACACTACCAGTCAAACATTTTTTGCAAACCACTATTTTTACATACCCATTTTAGAAACTGCAAATTTGTATACTTGTATTATGGTTATGCACTAAAAAGCTGTTGAGTATAAAACTACAAAGTAAAATATGTAAAATCAAACCAGTTTCCTTTATAAGATGAAATCTGTAACAGTGCAAGTCTCCTATTAGACTCCTATTAACTGGTTGTTGGTGATTCAGAGTCAAATTCTAGACTGTCCTTTAACTTTAAATGCATTCGTTACTGTTTCAGCACTTAATAGCTGGTTAAATATCAATCCAAATAATGTGATCCACGTTGCAATTATAATTATATTAGGTGACGTTTATAGGTCAGTAATGATGAAATGACATTTTCTGGATAAAAAAGACTGAAATGGTGAACATGCTTTAAATGTATTTGTTAGCAAAGAATATTTTTAGTACATTTTAAAAACCTTTCACTGGCAGTTTACAAATTAGTTACGATTAAGCTTCTTTAATTATAAACCTGAAGTTCACTGGGCTGGTTTGACACTCATCAAAGTGTTCCTACTTTAATGATGAAAACCATTGAAATAATGCATGATGCAGATGCAGCTTTGATGAGTGTTATTTGTTCTAGTCTAGCGAAACTCCTTGCTTTTTGGGCCACAATCTACAGCCACAGACACACACCACAGGTAAAGACGCAATTGCACACACACACACAAACCTGCACACACAGATACAGCAGAGCTTCTCTGCTGTCAGGTGGACGCGCCCTCTGGTTGTCAGCGCTCTAACTGATATTGTCAGTCGGTCCTGGTGGCATTTAGCAGGTAAAAGCATTGCATGCAAATCTGCGCTAGTCAGGCCTCTTCCAGCAGCCCCTTAATCAACTGTATTTTGCATAATAATAAAGTTACAGCCACGGCTGAGGTGATGCAAAACCCAAGACATTTCTGATGAGTCAGACGTCTTGCTCTGTGCATATAAACACACACAAGCACATACACACACATTACACATGTTGACGGATCAGCAGCAGATGCATCAGCAGGACGTCTTTCATTTTCATGCATAATTGCTCTTTTACGGAAGATACGGTACTCAGCACTGAGTAGTTTGGAGAAGACTTTGACGATGTCTGGAATAATCACTATATAAGGGTGAATGTATGCCCTAATTAGTGCCCTTAGGTGTCTAGTAGTGTCCAGTGCCCTTGTATGATACATTATATGATATACAAATAGTGTGCCCTATAACAGTCATGAAATAGCAGTCATAACAATTATATGTATTTATGGACCAGTTTTTTTATGACAGGGATGGGCTATATTTGCCTTTCAATTGGAAATTTCCAGTCAAAATCCAATGTAGAACTTAATCCTAGTTTGAAAAACACCCCTATATATGATTTCATGTAGTTTTATGTAGATCTGCTATCATTACACTGTGGGAGGTAGTATTACGACCAAACACCCTTACCTCTCTCTGTACTGTTGCCTTTAAGTTTGTCTGGCATGGCTATGGATGTAAAAGCCTCTTTCCTTGACTGCATGTCAGTTGCAAGAGCCTCCCCTGCAGAATCCGGCTGAAATTTAGTTTTGCTGAGGCGATGTTTTTGTAATTTTTGAATAATCAGAAATGTTAATAAGGTTATTGAGGGTAAGGTTGTTGATCACTTGCTGGCAACATCAGTGATTTCAGTTTAACATCCAAACAATTATCTTCGTCTTCCTCTTTGACCTATAGAGAAAAAAACAGCTGCTTGTAAATATTTGCGGTTTTGCACCTGTTGCTGTAATAGATATACAAAGAAAAGACGTTCTGTTGGACATTTATTCCAGGACAGATTATTAAGAAATCATCACTTTCAACCAATAGAACAAGTTCAGTGGCATTTTTCCTTATTACACATATCAACTGTTGGAGGGGAATAGGTGATATCAGACCACCGGACCATGTTGTTATAATTTCCACAGAGTTCCCAAATCAGTTTCTCTTTCTGTCAGGGTGCCAAGTGAACCAGACTGGGAGCTAGAAAGAGCCAGACCATTAACTTCAGTCGGAATCATTAAAACTTGTACTGTTGCTGCTGTTGTTTGTGTTTACTGTGAACACTAGTATTGCATGAGGAACTTAGTTCTTTCATGGCTATGTTGTGCAATGTTATGTCTGGAAGCCTCAGTTGTAGACATTTGATGTTAAAAAATACAATATTTACCCACAGGACTTTTTACTGAATCGTCGCGGTTTTGGATAACCAAACGTCTCGATTTTATCTTCTATGTTGGTCAGCGTCCGACAGCTAAAGTGAGAGGTCTTTGCAAAAGAATTGAAGGTTATAATTGCCACCTCTTCTGTGGTAGTAGCTACTACAGCCATTGGTGAAGCTTTTTATTTAATATCAGAGTAGCTGTAACTAACATCTTCATCAAGCTGTCTTTCTTGGGCAAAAGAATATGACAGCTTTAAGGCTGCTCGAGGCATCACTCCAGGGTCAAAAAATAAAACAAAAAAGACAAGTTTCTTTAGTTTATTTATTCATTTAGTCACCCACTTGTGGCCAACCGCCTGTGGTCAGCTAACCTCCAGGGCCCCATGTATATGCATGGTTTGTGTGGTCGGACATTGATTGATTGGAAAATACTTAACTAGCTTTGGATATATATTAGTAATTTTACCTCATTTTATTGTACTGTCTGGTAGAAAAGTGATATTACTCTCTCCCAGAAGCTGTACCTATTTAACCGGTACAGCAGCAACTTTTTTATTGTTCAAGCGAAACAAGCGAGAAGATAGCTAGTCTCACAGTTGCCTACTTTACAGATTGTGACAAAATAAGCAACCCATTACTTGACCATCACTGCATAACACATTTATAATAAGGGCATATAAGGGCATAATTTCCAGTAATGACAAGATTGAAGATACTTTATTTGTCACATACCTAGTTATAATAATACATCATATAGTGAAATGAGCCCCTGAGTGGACCCATAAGACTATGCAATAAAGTAAATAAAATTAAATTAAAGAGAAACACAACACTGTTAAACAATTGAACAAAATCTGTCGTCTCCTATGACATTGTTCCTGGCACACTAATGTCAATGTTTATATAGCAGTGTCAAAAAAAAATGTCTTTAAAAGTTATTCAGGTGTTTTTTTGGAGCATCTGAAAGCAAGTAAAGAGTTGGTAAATATTTAACGAGGTGATTAATCAGATAATTACATTTATAAAGCATGCCAAACAATTCTCGACTCCTGTGGGTTAACCAGAATCACATTAAACAAGTATCTTGGCTTCAAAGAAACGTAAGGTTACATGATGAATAGGGCGTTAACGATATACGATACAAAACCGAATTCGCAACACTCAGTTCCACGAACCCGTGTCGCGGTGTGAGGAGGGTGAATC
>JBBPCY010000032.1:14901710-14915756 GCA_037974405.1 Brachyalestes nurse | reverse complement strand
AATGATTGTAAGACTGTCTCTGTAACTAATGACTGTAAGACTGTCCCTGTAACTAATGACTGTCCGACTGTCTCTGTAACTAATGACTGTAAGACTGTCTCTGTAACTAATGACTGTAAGTTGGTATATACCACCTGTTTCTCTTTCTGTATTTGTTGGTTCTCTGTTTTTCATGACTCACTATTGCTCAGTGTTTTGCCTCTGTGTGTCTTGGTTCAATTTTGGATTCTGGTGTTTTTTTGTCCCATTGGTATGCTCTTTGTATTTTTTTAGGTCTGTGTGTCTCTGATTAGCCCTGGTCCATCCTGATTAATCTCCTTTCTATTTTAATTCAGCTTTTCAGCTTGTTTTGTTTTACTTTATTTGTAATTATTTCACCATATTGGGTCATATTGTTCTATTTATTTCTTGTTTAGCATCTCATTTTATGTTAATAAATGTGTTCACTTCTACATCCTGTTCCAGTCATTGCACGCTCAGCTTTGTAGATCAGAATAAGTGCATCCTCTCTTTGTGCTTTGAGAGGGTATGTCCAATAAATGCTTATATATCACGGCAAATGCGTAAAAAAGCAACCTAAGACCTTTGTACCTCTGACGGCCACTTTATGAAACCAAAATGGGCTTTGAAGGGAAACCTGAAGCCGGTGATGCCAGGACTGATGAGCGTGAACCTGTTTCGCCCCTGATTCAGCTTTTCATCCAGAAGTTTCTGACAATTAATATGAAAGAGCTCCGGGAAATTGAGAAATTACAGTCTTGGCAGAATACTTCAGTAAAATCCATTTATTTCCCTAATTTCCCTCCCAAATGTAACTAATGTAATATCACCAAGGGAGGCCACAGTCACTCTGATTCTTTTAATTACAGTTGCTGTCGAGTTTTGATGATCTAACGCTAATTGGTACGAGTGCAGTAATCATGTTTGTATGGCAAGCGGCAGGAGGACGGCGCAGCGTGAGAGAGCCGTGCTGTTTTTAAATAAACTTCTGGGATTTAAAGAGTATGCAGAACGCAAATCCACACATTTAGGGAGAACTTAATCATTTGCAAGAAAGAAAAAATGTAAATCCAGAGCACAACAAAGACAACGACAACAACAAAACACCTAATGTTTACTAGCTTTTGAGAATGATGCAGATAGGGAGGGTGTGTGTCTCTGTGTCTGTGTTCGTGTGTATCTGTGTGTGTGTGTGTGTGTGTGTGTGTGTGCCGTTGCTGGCTAATATAAACTTTAATTATGTGTGTACATGCACCGACACGTTCAATAAGTGGTGCTTGTTTGGAGCGATCCTGGCATCAGTAGCACAGCATGGCACAGCGTGATCTTCTGCCCAGTTGCACATGATCCATGCCAAGCGGCACACACTCACGCCAGCCTGGGGCAGCGGCGGGCGTGGAGCAGAGCCAAGTAGAGCTGTGAAGGCCGGGCATGCTTGCCCGGTGCCCGCTGCTCTGCCAAGGTCAAATGTATTTGGCAGCCGTGGTTGTTCTTTGGTCTCCAGCGGAAGAGCGGGGTGTTACACAGATACAGCCACACAGGGGACGGGATGAGACAGCCAGTGTTGCTTCAAATGTTTCGTTTTTTTCCCTAAATGAAGTCATTTTTCGTCATTTTCCTCCATTTTTCCCAACTATTTTTCTACTATCATCCACCTGTCATATTAGTTAATGATTCATTAGGTCGGTTTCGTCATGTTCCAGTGACAAGATATTTTTTTCCTCTGAAATACTTCACTCATTTCCATTTTACTGCAATTTTCAGTAACGGTACACCGTGCACGGCACAGTCTATTTCGTGCATTTATCAAGTCTGTTGTAACATTGCTGTCTTATAGAAAGACTTTTTTTTCTTTTAAGGATTTTTTACTCTTATACATTAGTATAATGCCAGTTCCTTTACATTGTATGCATTATGTATTAAATGTATAAATATGAGGATTTCTTACTACAGTGTCAATATGCAGCCGTCATCAGGTTACAGACAACTTTTTGCCCTTACACGTACTGGCCACAATATTAGAAACACTTATATGTACTTTTATTAGAAACACCTCATTTGTACCTCTACATACTGGCCTACCATATACTTTCACTAACTGGCCACTTTATTAGAAACACTTACCTTATACTTCCACTGTCTGCTCACTTTGTGAGCAACACTTCCATAAGTGCTCTAAACAAGTGTACAGGTACACAATGTATCCTGTCTGACTGTAGGACGCCTATTGACCAGATATTGTTTGAGTAGTGGATCATTCTCAGCAGAGATGCTGTCATGTTAGTGGTCCTTTTATTTATCTGGCCCCAGGATGTTTGCCGTGGGAGGTCTCACACACTGCTTGAAAGGCTACTACTCAAAAATATTCAATAAAAAAACAGCACTGTGGCAAGAAACTGACCATGAATGGATAACATAGATTGTTGGCTAACTGTGGAGGATGTTTGTGGAGAACGTATAGTTAGTCCAGGGTTGCTTGACTTTGGTCCTAGTGGTCCAGCATCTTTTAAGAGTTCAGATCCAACACACTTGGCTCCAAGGACTTCATTAGCTGTGTTGGATTAGAGCTGGCACACAAACCACAGCAGAGTCTTCAAGACGTCTATTGCACAATAGACAAGCACAGACCTTAGAGAAGCTACTCTCTTAGCCCAACCTGCTCCGTGTTTTCAACCTCCTCCACCTTGGAAAGCGGGTCATTACTTAATCAGCAGCGAAGCGGCCCAACTGCCAGCACGTTTAGACGGCTGATTTCTGCGAGGCCGAATGAGCCGCGATTGCCCGTTGCTTTGTCTGATTATTTTGCTTGAGATATTATCTCTGTGATCGCTCGAAACTGCCACTCTTAATATTGTAGGGCTTTCATCTCCCGGCACATGTACACTTGAGTTGACATGAAAAGAAATACCAAATTAGCTCATCTCCTGAAGCTAGCGGACGTCTCCTCGTTTTAGGGTTTTTGTTTCATGTTGTGGATGAAAGCGCCAACGTTTCCAACGGAGGTTTGGAGACGAGTGACACAGCCTGTTATCTGGAGCCAAAAACAAACTCTTTCATTAGTGAGCGGCAGACGCGGAGAGAATCACGAACACGATGCTCAGAGTCAGACGGGCTTTGCCCCCGCATGTTAACATAACATATTCTGAGGAATTTGAGGCAGGCTGATGAGGAAGGAGACGTCTGCCTGTACTGGGGGAATCCTACGCTGGGCCTGAGCTGCCTCTTTGTCTTACTTAGAGAATCAATTCTGTACCAGGAAAATGATCATTTGTACACAATACATACAATCTGCCCACATGCCTATATATTATTAATCTGGTGAGGCATATTTGGTGTTTATTGTTATTATTACTAATCTCCTGCTGTACCATGACCAAATGTTTCCATTACAAATAAAGTAACCCGAACCAGAGCCATACCTACACTGCTGGACGGCAGGGCTAAAAGCAGGCTGCAGCTGAGCTTACAGCATCACTGCTTTTTGATTGGTCAAAATGTTGTCATGACAACAGATGGACTTGGAAAAGGGCCACTGTAATAATGGAGATACAAACTTACAACTGCAAAGTCAAAAAAGTACATATCTATTTGGGTTGAAGATTCAGTAGGAGGTTTCTGACGCTATGAGAAATGAATCAGGACACTGCTCTCAAGTCAGCTGCATTAGGTTTTCATCGCACAGCTAAATGATGGCAAGAACAAAATAAGAAAAACTTAAACAAGGCTTTAAAAAATAAAGGACCACAATAATGAAAGTAGCTCTGAGAAAATGTTTCCACTGGTTCAACCTCATGGGCATGGTTTTGGGACGACGAATGGCCGATGGCTAATAAATAAAATGAGCTTACACCCCCCAATGACCATAATTCCCAAATTATCACACCCTTCCTACAAACATGTTGGACTGGTTAATAAGCATTCATAAACTTGCTTATGTGGTTTCAGACAATGTATGAGACACTGTTGTCTATACCTATGCAAACTTCAGGATGGCTACTGCTATTACTTTTAGCTACCCACCCATCCAGATTTCAAGGTCATTGTAGTGTTGAAAAATAATAAGTAAGTAAATAAATAAACAGATAAATAAATAAATCAGTCAACTTTTAAAATTATTTTTTAACGTTTTGAGTGCGTTTTTTAAACTACGTATTCAATTCCAAAGCAATTTAGGTTTTCAACACATTTTCATCCCAGTGAGCCAAATCAAGGAGTGGTGCTGTCTGCGGTCCCCAGAGAAAAAGTGTATCCAGAGCTGCGAGCCAGCTTTGTGACCTAAAATTAATTAGCAGAGTGTGTTAAATACATTCATTTATTTATCAGCCACTATATCTCCCACTCAGTGGGTTTGAGTGTTGAATCTCAGTGTGTGATGTGATTGAGACACAGTCCGTTACTTGGCAATCTTGCCGCTCAGCTTCTTTGCATAAAGTTTGTCCCGAAGGAGAGAGCAGGGTGTGCATCGGTGGTTTCAGGTGAGTGATGATTTATGCAGTTAGCTACATTTGCCAACATTGCTGCTATCACTGTTTTAATCCATGCATCTTATTTATGTTTATAAGTCTCATATAAGTGAGCTAATCTCTTACTTGATGCACACTGTCTGATGCTAATTACTGTGCTAAAAGCTTGAGGTATGACAAGAAGATCAGTAGCCTCAACACTGTAACTTCTTTTGAAATCTTCTTTTTAATTTCTACTGTCATTTATCAACTGTTACAGACAATAAAATAAAATAGTATGACATGGCTGTTAATGCTGTTTTAGCCATTCTACCTTTATCAATGACATGAGCAGACTGAGACCTCTACACATTTTAGACGTTGGATGATTTTGGTGCTTCTGCATGACTTGCAGGTTTATAGTAAGCTAAGATTAGCTATAACACCCAACATGACTTATTTTCATAGATGACAGCAGGTCATGCAGTATCAGAAACCACATAAACAACTCTAATTGAGACAACTTGACAACTCAACTTAGTTGAGTCAAGTGATCATTCGACCATGTAATTGGAATGATGCTAACTACTCAAATATACTTCCATTACTTGCTAGCCACATTCGCTTTGTAGCTTCAAAACATCTTAGATTGGCTACATCAGCTAACGTGACTCATTTCCACAGACATCCTGCAGTGTCAGTAACCACTTAAGCTAGTCTAACTGAGACAACTTGACAACTCAACATATTTTGAGGCGACCACGCAATTTGAATGATGCTAATCACTTAAATTAGCTTCCCTTACTTGTTAGCTGCATTAGACTTGTAGCTGAGAAAAAGAAGCGAATGTGTCTTGACTGATGTTTGCGGATGTTTTCAAGGGGAAATTGAGTATTTTCAATCGATTTTGTGCTGTAGGGCAGCTCAGCGGCCTAAGGAGATGCTAAGAGCCACACACAGACATACTGAGTGTGTACATGTGAGTATATGTGTGGTGGGGGGTGGTGGGTGGATGAGGCATTCGCTGTTCAGCCTGTTCTTTAGATTTGTTCCCCGTTTTGCCTCTGGCTTCTCTCTGACAGACACTGCTTGAGCTCCCCTCTTGCTCTCCAGCAGCAGCGAACAACACCCAGCCCTGTTTTTCACCTGCTTCAACTGGCACCGCCGATGTTAGACAAGGTAGCAGAGCTCGTTCGCGTAGGTACAGCAAATCTCCCCAAAACCCATGATAGCTCCTCACTCCCGGGCAGCGAGCAGCGGAGCGCAAGTGAGTAACAACAGCCAGCATGCCTGCCTCGCTGTCTACAGTCAGGCTCAGACGGGAGGGCCTGTTAGAAAGACTTCACACTAATAGTTGGGTTTTCCTGTACAGGTGTGGGGAGACCTAGCATTTCAGAACAGCTGGTAAATGTGAGGATATTTTCTTTGTCAGCGTCATTATTTAGATGAAACCTACTCTACATATCACTTTGAGGAACACACGGCTACAAAAAGATGATTTATGACCAGACCTTTGGGCATTTTACTGTCTGTAATAGTTAAGAAATAACAGTAGAATTTGAAAAGAAGATTTCAAAAGATGTATAGTGTTGAGGCTACTGATCTTCTTGTTCAAGATCAGTTAGGATCTAGGTTCTCATGGGTCTGAGTGAAACAAGATCAACAATAACAACAACAACAACAATAGAGCAATGTAACAATGTAATTTGCACGTTTAGTTGTTATTGCTACACCTAAACTTGATGCTCTCCAGCCACTTAACTCCCACCAACATCTAATGTTAACCTACATTTTAATTGTTCACATTAATATTAACTGCAGATTTTTATTCTTATTAAACACTGGAAAGTTGTTGATTGAACAAATATAAGTGAAAATTAAACTCCTGTATTTTAACTTTAAATGCACCGTTTCATTCCATTGACTATTACTTAGAAGCTCAGTCATCTGGTAAACACTTAATTTATTCATTCTCCACTGCTCATCCTCAACCAGGTTCATGGGGGTGCTGGAGCCTTTCCCAGTCCACACACCACCACACAAACACCTAGGGGGCAGTTTAGCATCTCTGATTTGCCTGACATGGGTGTCTTTGGGCTGTGGGAGGAAACCAGAGCCCCTGGCGGAAACCCACATGGGGGAGAACTCCACACAGAAAGGCCCCCCAGCTGCTCAGCAGAGAATTCAGCCCAGGACCACCTTGCTGTGAGACGACCCCCTGCTGTAGAAATGAAAGGCTGAGTGTGGAGTGTTGATGAAAACCAATTGGTATGGGATTGTTAAGAAATTGGATTTTCAATATAAGCGAAAAAAGACTGAAAGATTTTGGGTATATACTGTATATGTATGTCAGATGTACTATTCAAAACTGCTAACCTACAAAAAACACCTAATATTATTATATTTACAATTATAATGTGCATCACCAGATGAGTGTTAGATATTTAATGAGCTATTAAGTGCTGAAACAGTAAACGAGTGCATTTAAAGTTAAAGGACAGTCTAGAATGTGACTCTGTATCACCAACAACCAGTTAATAGGAGTCAGACCTGCACTGTTACAGATTCTCTCATCTTAGAAAGGAAACTGGTTATATTTGACATATTTTCATTTATAGAGTGAAGATGTGCAGTTTATGAAAGAAATGGATAAGTGGTAAAAACCTGTAATAATATAATTAATGTTAATCTAATCCTTCTTTTAATCCAAGATAGAAAACAGAAAATGACTATGCTAGGCTGCCATTCACACTTTGTCAAAATATTATGCTGAACAGGCCAACACGAATGGTGCAAAAAGACTTGTAACATGTTCTGCTGGAAGATTCAGGGATACGCATCTTCTTTTCCTCCTCCTGAAAAGTTACTAAATACGTTTTTGTCCTTACTATGCAAAGGCAGAGCAATAGGCATAAAGAGAGAGAGCAAAAAGGAGAAGAAAAGGGATGCCGCAAAGATCTGTGTGTGGGAAGAGTAGTTTGGAGCCTCATAAGAAAATAAGTATAAAGCTGATGTACCAGTATATTTTCTACAGAGTATTTTTCACTTGTACTTGACTTTAATTTGAACTTCACATTTATATTATTCTTCTCGCTGTGTCTCTGTGTGACTGTGCATTCTTAGCATAGGCAATTTCCTACGGGATCAATACAAATGTTCTGATTCAAATTCAGAAACAATGTAATTTTTTTTCAGAACTGGTCCTCTCCAGGCCCCCAAAACACGACAAGAACATTAAAGCCATTTGTCTTCACTGGGCTTTTTGCACGTCTTTAACATCTTGACCGAATCCTGACCTACTTTGTGGACCCGGATGACTGAAAACCGTCCCAGACGACAGCGGAGACAACACAGAAAGCTGGCGGTGGGTGAAGGAGGCGGAACTAGGCAGATGTGTGTGTTGTCGTGAGACGGATGTGTCCGTTGCGGAGACAGATGAGGGTCCTCGGTGTGTGTCGGAAGGAGAGGGAGTTATTAGAGCATACACCCCTGCCAGCCATCTCAGATCACACACACCTGAGTTTCTGAGTGCCCGGGGCCACCAGGGGAACAGGTGCGTCTCTCACCTGAGCAGGCACGTCCCCTGTGTGTGTGTGTGTGTGTGTGTGTGTGTGCCTTGTACTTGCTCATGAACATAATTATCCGCCCTAATTCTACGCAAATCTAATAGAGCAAACCTGATTGCGAGATTTATGATTATTACTTGCCCGTGAGGTGAGATTAGCCTCGCCATTTCAACGTTTATTACTAACAGATGCAGATGATCCTCGACTGAGTGCCGTAAGAAGAGTCTTCAACCCTTCATTGGGCTTTTTTTTAACAGTTCGGCCCACTGCTGCTTGGGTTTTTGTGCTGGTTTGTTGGCGTTCCACACTAAAATACAACTATCTGTTACTTTGTATTGTAAATTGTTCTTGTATTCACTCCGGTTGCAAAACCTGACTGCAGAGCAGCTAAACGTCTCCTCGTCAGTGAGACGATGTTCACCCCGATGCTGGTGTCACTCGTTTGACTTTCACTCGTTCGACAGGGTGATTATGTTTCTTGTGCAACAGCACAAGCTGTGGTTGCTATGGTTACAGTGCAATAGTAGTTATGAATGAATATAGGGGGGTTTGCGGTTCATTAACCAAACCAACAGTTTCGCAGTCGTTTGCCAGTGTTGCGTTTAAATGTGTCGAGGGACTCAGTAAGTGAGCAAAATGCAAAGATTGACAGAATGAAATTGTGAATCTGTGTTTCTTTAATATGTGTGTTGTGCTCCTGAGTGTCCTGCACGGTGCTCGCTCTTTCTGGCAGTTGATGCGTTAACTGTTCAAATGCAGCCCCGAGTTGAGAGAGATTTAGTTTGACTGTAAAACAAAAGTATAAAGTGTAAAGACATATTAGCTGTAATCTTGAATCGTCATTAACCTGCATTGTCATTTCTGCATTTAGAATGCTTTAGAATTTTTTTTTACTAAAACACGATACGCTTTAATGGAAAGTAGTCAAGCGGCACAATCATGTTGCACTACTTGCTAAAGGGTTAATGTATTTACGATATAATGCAATCAAAAAAAATGGGAAAATGTAGATTCTCATTGGCAATTATTGTTATGCTGTCTGTGCTATGTGAGCATGTGTCTCTCGGTTAAGCTCGTGCACGTGCCTGCAGTCGCGGGTCTGGGAGTGTTTGTGCACGAAACAGAGCTGGCTTCTTTGGAGCACGCTGCTAATGACCCTCTTGTTCGGTGAATGTGGGTGCTCATTACGCTGAGGGCTGTGTGTAATGACCCACCGGCTCTCATCAGGTCCCACTAGCGTCTCAAGAGTCTCTCATTCTACCCTTCTGTTTCCCTCTTTTCTGCCCAAAAGAGTTCGACAGGCCTCTCCAAAGCCAAATCTAATGGAAAGATCAAGGAGAAAAAAACATCTGGACAGCACAGCAGAGATAATTGGCATCTAGAATGTGTACATGTGTGCTATGTGTGTATGCATATGTGTATGTATGTGTGTGTGTGTGTGTGTGTGTGTGTGTGTGTGTGTGTGTGTGTTTGTGTGGGGCACAATGGGGAATGAAAGAAATGAACTGGAGAACACGGAGTAATTGCGTGTGTAAGAATCTCGTCAACCTTAAAAGCCCTTCGTTAAGCCAGTATTACTAAATCACAATTAAGCCATATTGTGCTTAGGACATAATTTATGTTCTGGGACACTTGTTAAAGAGGCTGCTTGATCAGTTGCTGCATTGCATTTGGTATACTAGAACACAAGATATTACTTAAAAGTACATTTACAAATCTAAAGATGTTATTGATATTAAATAAACAAACAATACTCATTGCGGCCTCCTACAGGTGTTAACAAAAATCAAATAAACAACGATCACTCAGCACTGTCCTATAAAGGCACTATAAACATCGAGTAAACAAAAAGTACTTAACGATGGCCCTGAAGGTGTTATTAACCAACATCAATTTAACAAACATCACTCATCACCCCCAAAGGTGTTATTAACATCAAATGAAGAAATATTACTCACCACCGCCCTCTAAAGGTATTATTAGCAAGTAAACAAACAGTACTCATCACCGCCCTCTAAAGGTCTTATTAACATCAAATACACAAACATTACTCATCACCGCCCTCTAAAGGAGTTATTAACATCAAATACACAAACATTACTCACCGCCGCCCTCTAAAGGAGTTATTAACATCAAATACACAAACATTACTCACCACCGCCCTCTAAAGGTCTTATTAACATCAAATACACAAACATTACTTACCACCGCCCTCTAAAGGTCTTATTAATGTCAAATACACAAACATTACTCACCACCGCCCTCTAAAGGTCTTATTAACATCAAATACACAAACATTACTCATCGCCACCCTCTTAAGTTGTTATTAACATCAAATACACAAACATTACTCATCGCCACCCTCTTAAGTTGTTATTAACAAATAGCAGTTAAGCAAATGTTATTCATCAAATCAGAAATCTGAAGTTTTCCTTTGTTCATGAGGGTCATGGTGGTTTTGTTTGTTTGTTTGTTCCTATTCTGTTGTTTGTTCCATGTATTTATCTTGGTCCAAAGAAAAACCAAAGAAAAAAAATGAGGAATAAGCATCAGCACACGTTCTGTATGTTGCAACGTAAAAATATAATCGTGAATTCTGATAACAATAACTGACAGACAGATGCAACAATAACAGGAGTTAAATAAATCCAATCAGCTTAAAAAAAAACACTGATCAGGTCAACATCCAGTTATTGTGACAGATCTGCTTTATAACTTGCTACATGAGATTGGGTTGAAAGTTTTATGCTTTTATTGTTGCTTCACAATCAAATGTTTGATCTCCTGCCTTTATAAAGTCTGAAATTGCGAACGTGTTGCTATCCTAACCCTATTAAAAATATATTGTCTGCTCCAGCCACTGCAGTTCTCAGGCGGTTGGCATTCTGGACTGTTTCTGCTGGCTCGGCTGTGTGTGAAGGGCAGATCCTGGTGAATGTGAATAAGTGCTGAGTCCCTTTCTGCCGAGAGTGAGTGTGAAGTTAAGCCAGTGGGTGAGTTTAGGTACAGTGAGCGTCATGTCAGCAGGATGCTTTTTTGGGACGTAATTTCTTGTTCTGTTTGAAACATGCTCAAAGATGTCACTGGTACATTTTTATTTTCACTCCTAAGGGTTTTGCTGGTTAAATATATACTCCATTTTTGTCCAGACCTCTGACATGGCTCAGCAAGACATTAAAAATATAAAAATAAGCTTGCTGATGTGGTTTCTGACTCTGTACAAAGAAAACAAAGGTACATTTTTGTTTATCAAGGTACAAACAACAATGTGTTAAAGGCTTTGTACCTTAACCCTCCGACAATCTATTACTTTTAACATTAGAACCGCCAACATTCCAGTCCCCACTAGAGCTGCCAAGGGGTGTTATTTTGACCCCCTCCTGCTGCAATAGCGTCACTGATGCTAAGATGTAATTTCTAGAAGCTGTGAAGCGGCTCGTTCCCATCTTCTTGTTTAAATAATAATGAAGACTGGACAAAATAAGTGTTTTAAATATATATTTTTTCACTCCCATCCACAGTGATCGCTCCTCCTTCCAACTCTCCCTCGCTCAGATCCTGGTACAGCAGCCAGGCTTCTCTGGTCATCATATATCTTTTGTACGGATCCATGTCTTAAATTTCGGAGTATTTTAATCGATGGTGCACTGTAAAAGTCCGACGATGTCAGAGCAGCTAAACATGTCCTCACTAGTGACACGATGTTCACCTCGATGCTGGGGTCGCTCATTTGACTTTGACTCATTCGACAGGATGATTGTGTTTGTTGTGTAACAGCACAAGCTGTGGTTGCTATGGTTACAGTTCCATAGTAGTTATGAATGAGTATGGGGAGACAATAAATACTCTATAGAGACGGTTTATAAAGGTGTGTGACCAAAACAGCAACTTGGCAGTGTCATTCACCAGAGTTACTTTAATGCGTGTCAGGTGGCTCAATAGTTGCAGAAAATGAAAAGGTTTCTTTTACAGAGTTGCGAGTCAGGCAGCGCAACCGTGTGATGCTATGTGTCAACATTTCCCTTTTAAGGGGATACAGACTCATTTGTAGATTTCAACTCATGATATATGCAACATTTCATCTTAATAACAGCACCAGTTCTGTCCAGTAAGGGTTACATCAGTCTCTTGAAGGAGGTCCTCTCTATTTTAGCCCACTTCTATACCTAATCAGAACAGCAAACTTCACCACACTTCATGTCCTTCCACCTGTAGGACATCTCTATGTGTGACTGGTTCAACAGGCATGATGGAACACTGGAACGTTTCGACTGACCATCAAAATCACTTAACCTCAATCCCAGTTCTGAATGTGGAGCAGCGGGTGAAATGCCAGGGAACAGAGAGCTAAAGGGACTCATGTAATCCTTTCCTGACAGGATTGATGCTGTTATTAAGGCCAGGAGACTCGTAACCCACGACAAAATGATACACACAACTAATATCTTGTCCAGTGGGCCTAGCTAAGGATACAGAAGACATTAATACCACACCAACAGGAAGATTTTTAGGGTGAAAAACATTCTTTTATCGAAAAAAAACTAGACCGAACCATAGAAAAATGTACGCTTCAGGGTGGAGTGATTTTTAAAAAAATCAATAAATCGATACAAAATAAGTGAGAATCATTGAAAATGTTTAATATTTTAGATATTTCAAACATTTTCTTACATCAAGTTTAAGTTTATTCAGACTGTACTATAAACAGTGTGTGTACACCAAAAGACTTTAAGTAGACTTTAAGGAGGTCTGAGGGGAAGTAGACCACCCAACTTCTCCGCTCCAACAGCACTGCAGCAGAGCTTCAGCACAAAATGAACAAGGAATCTGGATAATTTTGTCACAATTACCACTTGAAATGTCCATTGTTTAAATGACTGCCTCAGAGTGAAGAGACCTGATAATGTGTGAAAAATAAACTAAACTTGTATACAGATTCCACAACAACAACAATCAACAAACCAGTACCTTTGTTTATGGATAACAGTATGTCATACAGTGTCAAAAAACACAAAAGCAAGTATATAAGCGAAGATTTAACAACATATTCATGTTCAAACCTAAAACTGTGTATTTGTTGCTGAACTTGAGTGTCAGTTCTGGAATGTGTTAGACTGAGTTTAAAGAGGTTGAAGAAACGAGAGTTTCTTTAACCTTCTGAAAGGCCAGGACCTCGCAATCAGTCTGCACTGATTTCCCTGTAGTTACTGAATAATATCTTTTAAGGTGACTTAGGTCCCGAGAGATTAAGGGGTTAATGAATGTGACAGGAATGATGAGTGCTGGTCAGTCTGAGAGACAACTAGACTGTCTGGACATTCACTGATTCATAGCTATAATGATTCAGAGGTGCTGAGGCTTCTCTTCATTTCTCTCTCTCTCTCTCCCCCCCCTCTCTCTCTCTTTTTCTCTTTCTCTCTCTTTCTTTATCTCTCTCTTTCTGTCTTATTTAAATTGATTTGATCCTAAGTTAAATGAAACATGTTAACATAAATCAGCTGTTTCTGAAATATTAAGCTTCATATACTATAAAATGTATTTATCTGTTGATTAATTGCAGTTTTGTGACCAAATTAAATAAAATCAATACACTGCTGTACAACCCCACATTTACTGAGCAGTGCTACATTTTGTTAATTTTTTTAATAAAGTGGAACATAAGAAAGAGTCAAACAAAAGAAATCATATCAGTTCAAGAGCTGCTGTTTTTTTTTCCCTTTTAGGTACAAATCTTGTATACATCAGATATGAATATTTTTATACCAGATACTGTCATGGTACAGATCAGGCATAGTGCAAAAGTTTTCATTTCTCATTTCCTTTATATTTTGCATTGAATCACCTTGTTGGTGTAAAAATACTGTTTAGTTCCAGTCAAACTGTCTTATCTCTATCATAATATGGAGATTAAATGAAAGAAATGAACAGTAAATGAAAGAAGTGAACAAATGTTTTGCTGCAACAGGCTACAAAGTGTGTAAAGATACAAGGAGCCTAGATAAAGGAGTTCCAACCACTCAGCATTCAGCACCACCAGT
>JBBPCY010000032.1:14818845-14834727 GCA_037974405.1 Brachyalestes nurse | reverse complement strand
AGACCTGCACAATCTGCAAGTCGGTGTTAAAGTACAGTGACAGTACCGGCGTTCTGCACGGCATCTGCTAGCTAACAAGGCTAACGCTAGCACTGCAGAGAGTCATCCGGAGGAGCGGAGCAGCTTTACAGAAAAGCCTCTGACTGCTAAGAAAAAACAGCCGATCACAGATGTTCCCATTTCTGTTGTGCTCTTAAATTTACCAGAAAATTCAAGGTATCAACCTTTCTTTTGTTTTGTTTAATTGTGATGTTGACTGTTAATGTTACAGAGAACTCTAATAAAAGTTGCTCATTGTTGGACATCTGTTCGTCTGCTGTGTCTGTGTGATGTCATCAAACGACTATTTGACTTGACTTCGACTTCATTGACGGATAAGTCGATCTGAAAAAATCTGAAGTCGTTAATGCCCTTTTATATATATATATATTCCACTATGTGTATATACGAATATATGTTATAGGTTATATAGGTTATATTTGTATATATATATAGGTTATAATATAGGTTATATTTGCATATATCTTTTTATCTTGTTGTGTTGTATAGCTTATATTCCATTGTTTTGCTGATAAAAGTAAATCTTACCTTATATTATCTTATCGTAATTCAAAGCAGGTTGGTTTTGCAGCTCTGTAACTTTCATAAATATTGAAAAGCTTGAACATTTGAAAGTTGAGTACTTCTTATGAGTCTTGGTTCTTCTCAATGTTTCTTCCTCATTGGGTTCTTTTCTTTCTACCTTCTAACGTCTCAGTTGTTTCTGCTTATGCTCTAGAGAGCTTTTCTTTACTGTGTTGATTCCTCTGAGTGTTTCTTAGAGAGTTTCACCTTTTGAGTCTTGGTTCCTCTTAGTCTTTCTTGCTTTTATGGAATATCTCCTGTTTCCTTAGGTGGTGCTCATTAAGAGGTTGAAACATCTGTTCTGGGAGAAAAAAGTGCAATATAAAGAAAATGCATTGCATTGAACTGAAATTCGCTTGGACAAGTACATTGTTAATTACATTTTTTTTTTTTTACATAAAGTTCAAACCGTGACTACTTATTACAATGTGCCACTTCACATATGAGTTATTTTTCTTTCTCTACCACACCTGATTCCACTTATCGAGTAATCACGAGGTCCTTCATGGGGTTTGTGTAGTATGTGTGGTTTCCAGGAACAGGAGTGAGAACAAACATTATTTCCACAGTGTTGGTACATTTGGGCAAAATTAGTTTTTAGATTTGACCACCTTTCTCTGAGAGGGTTATTGGTTGCATTAACAGGCTGAAATCGCTGGTCCATCATGAGGGTTTTCAGAGCTTTCAGGCCTTTCTGGCACTGATAGATGATTGATGTTGAAACAGTCATTTCAACATATGAATGCACTTTTATTCAATAATATATGCATAAACAGTTTGGCTTTAGGGCGTTATAAACGAAAGTCATATTTCACTGCCATGCCATATAATATATTATGCTACTGTGTATAAATAAACACTATATGGAATACAGTGTGTTACTTGATAGCAGGCTGGTTAGTTTATTCGTGCTGAAGTGTGTACGTGCGCATGCATGCACGTGTGCATGTGTTTGCCCGTGCCAGTGACAGATGCTGCGAATTGTTAGCATTTTGGAGAGCAGTGAAGCCCATATGTGTCTTGCTGCGCAGTCAAGTGGCATGAAAATTCGTTTAAAGAAGCGAATTCTCACAGACACGCTCGACAACAACAACAAAAAAAAAAAAAAAAACTCTTGCAAGTCCTCCAGAGCTGCATAATGGAAATTGTTTAGGGCTGGGATGTGTTACTCTTGTGCAGACAAGTGTGAACGCTCACATTGACGACCACAAACAAGCAGATCTCATTGGGCTGTGTAAAGGCGGCATTACGCGCCTCCGCCCTCTCCGAACACAAACGCACGTATCAGCCATATGATTCGGGTGAACGTTGCTTCTGAATCCAGTTATTACACATCAGTGGAGGAAGACTATGAATAAGGACGGCTCTCTAGGCTTCAAACGCGGACGTCTATGTGTGTGTGCGGGTACGAGGCAGTAAAGAACAATCATCAATCTCTCTGAAAACAAAGCACAGTCAGCAAGAGACCCCTCTGCATTTTCAATGGGCTGAAGTTAGCAGTGAGACTCAATTAGCCAGCCTGCTGAATTGCATCGCATTCACTGAACCGCCGTTCTTCCTCCCCGACCGAGATAGTGTTCGGCTAACAATGCGGCCACGTGAATGTCCGTCTCATGCCTTGTTTGTCCCTCTGACCTCTTCTTGTGAGCGAAGGCCACAAAAAAATAAAAGCACTCCGACCACACTGAGAGATTTCTCAAGACGAGAAAAAGAAAGAGAGAGAGAGAGAGCGCCAAGACGCCTCCGCGGTGGATTTGCGTACATTAGCCAAATTAGCATTCCCATGGTCCTCCATTAAAAACACACACCCGCCTCAGATCCGGCTCCCCCAGCTGTCTCCCCAGTCTGCCTCACTGGTCTCTGTGTGTCGGACAATGCCCCCCTTGCCGTAATTAGCTCTGCCAGTCAAGTGTCTCAAATTGGATTAGCCGCGTCTCTTTCTCGGGTTGTTGGGATCAGTGGAATTTTCGGCGGAGAGGAGCTCCAGATTGGGAAAGTCTGAGAAGCAGCCAAGAGTCTTGTGAGGAGGCCAAAGCAAAGGGACGGTCCAAGCCTGGCTACAAAACCCCCTGCTGGCTGACCTGCTGGGGTGCCCCACAATAATCCACCCAATCTCATTATTCTAGCAAGCGGAAAGTCGGGATTAGTATTGTGTTTGCGCCTCGGATCCGTGAGGCAGTGCTACGTTTGCTGCGTCGGAGAAGAAGGAGTGAGGAGCAAGGGCTCGATGAGACAATAATTATTGATTCTCACGTTTGTTAGCTGAAGCGCACATCCGCCTGGGTGGTAAGAGTTCGGGAACAAAAAGTCATTTTCTGCCACAGACACGCAGAGCAAACACATTTGATGGAGACTGAGATGCAGCGCTGCTGTAATAAAGTACGTCTTGACATCCATTTCCATATCCAGGCACGTTGAGGTGGCAGTAAACAAACGACTCTTCTGAGGGAATAAATGAGCATTCAATTTGTCATGTCAAGGACAGCAAATTCCAAACCAGGCAACAGAACAACGGAATTAGAACGTTTATAATAAAAAATCTGGATCACAGGCATACCGAGATATTACAATAATATGCCCGACGTCTGAGCGATTTAAACTGAAAAGCAGCGAATGGTCTTGGACTTAAATACAGTTACATGAATTTTCAGTCAAGCATTTGAAAAAAAAAAAACTCCTTATCGTGTCTGCCAGCGTGGCCTGGGTTATGTTAATAAACTCATCTTTGGTAATATTCTTATCCAATCAGAGTGGCGCCGGAGGCGGAGGGCAGGGGGAGTCATGGGTAATCTTCGGTTGGGTTTGATCTGTTGAACACCCGTGAAAGCGGCCTCCCCTCGCGTCCGGCAGGGCTCGGACCCCCCTGGAGGCGGTATTTACATGGTAATTAAGGCACACTAGTGGTCTCTATCTGGCACTGGGTCTCCCACACTATTGATCAGCCGCGGCCTTTCTGCATGACCAAACAGGCATGAAGCGGCCTACTCAAAATAAAAAAAATTACAGCATGTCAAGAGCCAGGATTTGCTGGCCACGTCGTCAGCCTGAGCTATTTAACATAACCATTCAAGCTAAAATTAATCAGGTGAGTGAGTGTGCAAGACAGAGAGAGACAGAGGGAGAGGGCAAATGAATGGGAGCGAGTGAGTAAGCGTGTATTAAGCATGTCTCTATTATATCTATTCAGTCTCAAGGCCGCTTTTTCATGTTTTTAATGGTGGCAACCTGCTGCCACTCCAGAACCGAGGCTTTTTCCTGCACTTTAGCTCTTGGATTCCTTTCTGCTGCTGCTCCAGCTTTGTTTAAGACCTGCATCCTTACGGAGGCACTGAAAGGGAAAAGGGGCACAGTAAATGGCACTTGTCCCTGTGAACAAAGCACTCAAAAATAAAATAGGCTTTTAATTCTAGTGAGAGGAACTGAAAGCAATAAGTGTATTTAATAGCTAAACACTTATCGGGTGACCCAGTAGAGAAATGCTTGGACAGATAGAACATACGCTGGTGCGACTGAACTCTTATAAACCAAGAACAAGGTCCTTGCATCTCCAGTCCAAGATGAGTCTTGAATTTTGAAGTTGAGTGCTAAAATCAAAGACATGAGGGTGTGTATATCCAGCTGATTCTGTAGATCTGGAGATCTATGGACCTTGTCATTGGTTCATAAGTTCCAAACTTGGATTTAAGAGATAAGACAACCCTTTATTAGTCCCACAAATGGGAAATCTGCATTGTTACGGCAGCAAATTGGACAGAACAAATGAAAAAAAAAGGAAAAGCAGCATAACAAATAGAATAAAAGCTATAAAAATGAAATGAGGTCCTGCCAACCTATGTTTTGTCTGTCCCAGGGGTCCTCTGTCAGGACACTCGATAAATGTTTAACTATTATAAATACTCTTCTGATCCCAGGACGACGTCCTCGCATCTCCTATCCAAGTTTTGAATTTTCTCAAAGTTGAGTCCTCCGCCCTAAAATCAGAGCGGTGAGAGTGTGTATTTCCCGCTGATGCCTGAGAGAGTGGGGAACCAAGGTAACGAGATTAGTTACTGTGGATTTGGAGCTCGAACATTTCATATTGGTGGAGGTTCGTTGTGCGTTTGATCACCTAACACACGATTACGTTTTCCGCGTGTGGATTAGTTTTCCGGCGAGGGGCCTTGTACGCTAGGTGTGTCTTGCCGCACTAAGAGGCTTAGCGGAGAATGTGCTCGGTATAATAGCTTTAGTTTTCCCCGGCGTTTTACGACGGGGGGAGAGAGAAAAAATCAGATTTTTTTCTTCAGAGTTTGTCACATGCGCCGTGATTTGTCGTACACGCTCAAATCCGCGGTGGATGTAATACCCTCACGTCTGGTCTTAAACCTCTTAGAGTTTTACTTCGGCCGCATGGGGTTCGGTGCCTTTGAACTTAGCAGACATGCTAGTTAGCCTTGGATCATGCAGAGAGACACCTATCCTCTCTATCTCGCATCCGTGAACTGCTCTGGATTCATTGCTACAGCTGGGCTTGTCCCGGTTGCTGTGGTACACTGTGATAGGTACGGAATAATAGACTGTTGTGTATGGAGTAATGATATGAGCACACACTCACACACTCATACCTCTCTCTCTTCCCCATTTACTGTGGCTACCCTGCTGGCTCAGCATAAATAACAATGGTCTGGCTCTAAAAGCAAACTCTATGCATTGGTAATCAGACTCTCTTTCACAACATGCTTAAGCTTAGCATGCAGCACACCCATCGCCAGGTAGGGCTTTATTCACCGTGTGCCCATTAGTCCTGTAATTATGATGGTCTCATAGCGAAACCCAGAAGCTGCAATGATAATCATTATCCCTGCTGCAGCCATCCACCATCTCTACAACCCACTATTTAGGCTTCCAGGAATAGAAGAGATTTTCCCCACTGCTTCTTTACTGTTTTATTGGGGTATTAAACATGTTCCTATCTCAGGGCTACCTCATATCAGTGATATTTGCATGTAGCTTCATCTAGTCCCAAACAACAGACCTTTAATAAGCACCAAGAAGGCAGGAGTCCTCTAATGGAAGCAGGAGTGTATATAATGCATGAATAGCATCCTTCTTTGTTGTAACTGCAGCCACAGACCATGCAGTGAATGACGATGTCTTGCATCTTGAAAAAAGCTGCATAGAAGCTTCCAATGGATAGTTTTTTAAAGAAACAACCTTGCAAACATTAAGACATTAATCTTTGGAATCTACATTGTTTTCTTTGCTCTTTTTAGATTAGTAAAATGTGATTATTTTGGAATCCAGAAAAACAACAGCAACACCAACAGAGCATAGCAAAAATACCAGCTTGGAAAGAGGGGCTGATTTACCTCTAGCCCAAGATGTAAGTTCACATAGGTTATGTATGATAGCTCTAATAGATCCAGTAGATCAGTATGGAGTTGGGCAGCACAAAGAGGCCTTAGTGTGCAGACAACTACTGAGACGTAGTGTCTATAGTCGGCATCGTAGATTATTTAGAGTCATGCATGAGATCCATGGTGGTCAGACTGGTCTGCAGGACAGGAGTGTCTAGTTAGCAACCTTTTTCAAATAAGGTCTTGTAGAGTGTGAGGTATCGATAGGTGTTATTAGCTATTAGTTCAGGTGACAGGTTAGCCCTCCCATCCATATTGAGTTGAGTATACAAGGATGCACATACTAACCACACGTTGCCCACTGTTATCAGTCCATCACTGGTACATAGGAATGTAGCTAAAACGCTTACATTTATGGTGGATTTCTACACAATCTTGATAGTGGTACATTTGGTAAGACATTACTTTAAGCATTGTCTTAATTTTTTTTTTTATATATAAATTTTGGGGCTAATCATCCGTCACACCAGCGTGTTTCGGAACGTTCAGCAATAAATGTCCTAAATGGTGACATATCAATGCAAGTTAATGGATATTTAATCAGAACTGTTTCATCTTTAAACTTAGAGGTTTGTGTTTGTTTTGTACTTTTAAATCAATCAGTAACTAAATCACACTAAACTCAGGGTGCATCCGAACAGCTGATGCACCACCTGATGGATGGAGTGAGTGGTATTTGGACCTTTAAGAGCGTGACACACAATGAAGTAACACAGACTGGCAACTCTGTAAAATAAATCTTTTTTTTGTGCGACTATTGAGTAAATGATGATGCCAAACTATTTTTTTTGTTATACTTCTTTATAAAGTATTTATTGCCCCGTCATATTCATTTATAACTTCTATTTCACTGTAACCCTAGCAACCACAGGTTATGCTGTTGTTTAACAAACAATCATCCTGTTGAACAAGTCAAACAAGGTGCCAAGGTTAGCATCGTTTCACTGACGAGGTTCTTAGCTGCTCTGCTGTCACACAACAAATGATAGAACTGTAAAAAACTCCCCCACTGAAGGGTTAAATTACAACCTACAAGGTCAGTGCTTGTCCTTACTTGGTTGTCCACCTCTGCTTATTTAAGCTCAGCTCAACCTGGAACTCACTTTCAGTTCAGTTGTGTTTCCCCATGTTCTTGTGAGTGTATCTGTCTTGTATTTCTCTCTCAGCCCTCAGTTTTCTTCCTGGCTCGTGCTTGGAAGACCTTTTATGTAGCGGAGGATCGCTACCCACTGAATTGTTGGCATTGGTTTCATTCCTACAGACTGCAGGATGTTTGTTTATTGTGCCCACGGGATTCTGTAAACAGCCTTTGCAGCCTGAACTCTGAACTGAAGCTTCCCCATCGTAAGTCAGAGCTATGCATTTGTAAAACTTTGTTATAGACAAACAAATTCAAAAACAAATTTCCCACGTCCCTCTAAGAACCTCCCAGTCTGAGAATGTAGCGAAAATGAAAATGTGCGTAGCGGTACGTCAAGTTTAGTATTTATACATCTCGACGTGATCGTGGAAATGGGCATATGCACAAAAATGCTGTTTCCACGATCACGTCAAGATGTATAAATGCTAAATTTGGCGTACCGCAACGCACATTTTCACGGCAACCCCAACCAATGTGTGCACGTTTTTGCTTGATTGTGTAAATGGGTGGCACCTAGTGGCTAATCAGTGGTACTATGTGTTCCCTACTCGCATTAATGACACAGTCTTTATCAAAGACACGAAAATTAATTGTATGTCGTGGACACCTGATTGTAACAATAAAACAGTGGAGAGAATGGCCAAACTATTGCAATACCATGGCTGCTTTTGCGTTATTAGAAGATATCGCAAATGAAAGAATTAGAAGAGCATATTCAGGGATCATACTGGTTTCCTGGCTCATGGTAATGACTGGCTTCTAAATCGATTTAGATTTCCAAGAACTATCCTCTTGGAGCTGTGTGCTGAACTGGAGCAGCTTTTCCTGTCCCATTACAAGTTCTATTCTCCCTCTGATTTTTAGTCAAAGGAGCTTTTCAGTGTTAACCTGCGGGCCGAGTGGGAATTTCTCAGTCATCACTGAGTCGCTGTATGGGATGGTATAAGCCGTTTGTCATCCAGACATGTAAAATTTCCTTACACTGTGGCAAACATTAAAGCGCAATTCGCAGTGATGTCCGGTTTTCCAAATGTAATCAGAGTGATCGATCGACTGCACACACATTGTTATAAAGGCGCCTTAATTAATTTGCTTATGTGCAAATTAGATGTGATGCAAAAATGCGTCTCATTAATGTTGTGGCAAGATGGCCTGGCTCAACCCATGATTTGTTTATTTTCAGAAATAGTAGTGTTGGAAACTAACGTGAAAATGGTGTGGTGCATGATGGCTAGCTTCTAGGTAAGAAGACAATTTTGGGCCAAAATTGTTGAGTTTTGTGTATGATGCAGCCATTTGACAATTCCCTGGGGGACAGTGGGTACCCACTGAAGACGTGGCTTCTCACCCCTCTCACAAACCCACAGAGTGAACAAGAACGATGTTATAATGACGTGGTAGAGCGTACTACAGGGCAGATTAAGGGCCGTTGGCAACGCCAGGACAAGACCGGGTGGAGTGCTGCTCTATAGTCCACAGAAGTGTGCTGCATAATGTGGCGCAAAATTGTGGCTTGCCTGTACCTGCAGAACTGAGGAATGAGGAACCTGACCTTGACCCACAGAATGTTTCGCCAAATGGGACAGCATTACAACTTTGTTTGAATGTAATAGAAAGAATGTAAAAACAACGTAAAATCAAATGCAGCATATATTTTTAACTAATTCTTTTAACGTGTGGTTAACGTTACATAGCACAGCATTTATATTTAATTAATTGCCAATATCAAAATTCCACTTTCTCCTGCTGTGGTGTTTAAGACTCTTATGGTGAACTGCTACTTGCTACTTTAATATCCAACCATTTCTTTTTAATTTTGGGCACAGTGCGACTTTCCGAACGTACATTTTTAAGTCCCCCCACCACGCTGTGCCACTCTATCAATTTTCTTTTGCTACTGATGCCACTACTTAATCCACCAAACAGAATTGTTTTTCAGCAAGCAAGACGCTAAAATGTTTCTTTTTTTCGCCTGCCATTGTTTTTTTAACAAAACCCTGAACAAAGCGGGTATTTATATTGATTTGCATATTCAAATATGTAGAAGTATGGGAGGAGTCAGGGCATGACTGTGGGTTCATGCACATGTGTACAATTTCACCTGGATTGGGATTTATAAAGAGAACGGCGTTTTACATGAGGCTCCCCATTTCAGTCTTACAAGTGCGACCGTAAGGATCTCCGGAAGGTCTGAGATCATCGCTGATGATACACTCGGTCCCACGTCCAGTGATCTGATGTGTGAATGATTGTGAAATTGATGTTGAGTGGCTGGCATCAACATAACCATCTCTTCAGGTTTAATCCAGGACATCTCGTGCCTGGGGGAAGTGGAGCAGATTATTTTCAGAAAGCCTCCTGATGAGTCGTGTATGTTTACCCTTTTAAAC
Source organism: Brachyalestes nurse (assembly GCA_037974405.1). Taxonomy (NCBI): domain Eukaryota; kingdom Metazoa; phylum Chordata; class Actinopteri; order Characiformes; family Alestidae; genus Brachyalestes; species Brachyalestes nurse. The sequence goes on along the minus strand of JBBPCY010000032.1, from coordinate 14,825,176 downwards.
TGGCAGTCTAGTCACACACTAACCTGCAGGGCCTCGGGCAGATCCTCACAGAGACCGGATCGGAAGCAGGCAGCCGAGCAGGCGACCGTCAAATCTGCTTTAGGAGGGGAAACGCTTGGTGGTGGCAATGGAGCAAAAAAAAGAGGAGTTTCTCTTTCTTTCTCTCTCTTTCTCAGATTTTCTTTCTCTCTCTCTTTCTCGTTCTCTCTTTCTCTATCTCTCTTTTAATTTGCTATGTCTGTCTCCTTTTATTCTCGTTCTCTCATTAACTGTCTTTCTCTTTCTCATTCTTTGTCTTTCTCTTTCTCATTCTTTGTCTTTCTCTTTCCCATTCTTCCCAGTCTTTTGCTCTCTCTCCTTGTTTCTCAGCCTTACTGTTCAGATATTAGACTCTCTCTTTTCTCTCTCTTTTCTTTTGCTTTCTCTCTCTCTCTCTCTCTCTTTTCACTCTTTCTCTTTTTAATTCTCCCTCTCATTCTCCCTCTCTCTCTCTCTCTCTCTGAGGTTCCCTATTCCTCTGTTAGAGTGTCCCAGTCGTCTCTTCCACTGCAGGGCATCTTCTGGAAAAGGGTTTCTTTCTTGACAGAAACACCATTTAGTCATCACTTTGATTCTCATGTTAAGAAGCATCCAGAACTTCCTGCCAGTCCGGGTTGGCGCCAGAGAACACAGCGCTCACCTGAGGCGGAACACACACTCTTCATCAGCTGGATGTCTGTGCAGATATTTTACACCCCACTTTATTTCGTGTGTGTTTGCCTTCCAGCGTGCCGCCGCCGTCGTCTGTTTTTCCACAGGCAGAAACTCACCATACCTGTGTTGGTTCAGGGTTTAAGCTTCCCCTTCCTCCGAGTCTTTGATTTATGTACATCAAAGACTCACGAGCAAATGTTAAAAGCTTCGCTGTGTCACTTCTGCTGCGTCGACATGTGGCCGAGGGCGTCCTGCGGGTGTTATAATGTTGCTGTGGTTTCAGAGGCATTTCTGCCTGTGGGTGGGCGTGTTATCCACTACTTAGTCCTACTTAGTGTGACGTTTCTAATAGTTTGTGTTTGTTGAAGTTCGGCGTTTGATGTGCATGAATGAGGATGTTCTTCAGCTCCTGGTCTTTTCCACCAAAGTTGGGAAGATCATTTGGCACAATTTCCCATCGTGACATGAGGGTTATTTGATAACATATTTGTGGGAGGCATTCATGAGCTTTTTTAATGTTCTTAAAAACATTAAAACAGTGTTGTGCAAAAGTTTTGGCACCTCAGGTCAGCCTAAATGTTGTGTAAATGTGGCGACATTGTTTACACATTTCAATGCATAAATACTGTCTTACATACAAAAACCAAACAGACAAACCGACAAATTAATAAATGTAGACTGTGACATTTCATTTTATATTTCAAAACCTCCTCCTACAATATGTTAACATTTTCACTAATTTTGCATGTGTACCAAAATAGCAAACTTATGCTCTCACTAAAATTATGTGCAAAAGTTCTGGCACCCCTGGTCAGTTTACATGTTATGTGAATGAGACCACATCCTCTGCACATTGTTATATACAATTACAATTTTTTTAACAAATAACCAAATAACTAAATAAATACATAAATAAGAACATCACTATCCCACAATGTGTTAACATTTGCACTAATTTCAGTGGAAAATGCCATTTTCAAGTTTACTATTTGTGTATTTCATTATCCTGTAATCCAGTGTTTTTCAACTCTGCCCCTCTGCCCTACACATTTCCCAGCTCTCTTCTTTAACAGCCCCGCCTCAGCAGAGCGAGAGGCTGTTGATGAGCTGATTAGTTGGGTCAGGTGTGTTGGGAGCACTAAAATATGCAGAGCAGGAGGCCAGGACCTGGAAAAAATCATCAGACAAGCGGTTTTCCCCATAATGGTGGATATTACATCTAAAGAGAGTGTTAATGAGGCTCTAAAGCATCAAACACTCTCTTATACAGTGTCAGGAAAAGGTCCCTCGAGGTACAAACCATGTAAATGTACTTTAAAGGTACAACATGGCACAAAAGGTCTAATTATATACCTTAAATAAGACCTTAAACGCTTTTTCTGGGGCAATAGTATATTTGTATGATTTTGTTACTGAAAAAAAAATACAGAGAAAAAGCCTAAAGTCAGGAGTGTAAAAGACAATACAACAATATATCTGTACAATTACTACTTTTTAGATCATTTTCCTCATTTAATTACAGTAAATATATAGCATCAATTGCATAATTTTGGACACTATTGGTCAAATAACATTTTTTGTTCTTTTTTTTGTGAAAGTAATGAATGCATATTCTCTATAGGGAACAAACTTAAATTAGTGCTAATTTTAGTGCACAATTTCATAATATATCGGAAAAACATAAAATAAACATATAATATTTGTGCAGGGCATTTTTTAACATTTATTTTTCAATAGTGTGTGAAATAAAGAGTACTATAACTATACTATAGGTGCCTGATTTTGTTCGGTAGGTGCTGGATTCAGATCCAACTTGTTCCAGTAAAAATTAAGCTCTGATCCAATTAAATAACTTTGCCAGTCAGAGCTTTGTCTTGGTCTTTGTCTGTGTGTGTGCATGTCAGTCACTATAAAATGGATCAGCATGTGGAATCGGGGGTTTTGCTACAGTGTTTTCTGTCGCTGTATAAAAGCAACACCATGCTGCCTTTATTGTTGGATGTGCTCCAGTTTTTCAATAAGATTAAACACCCTATTTTAAATGTAATTTGAATTGCAGTGCTTATTAAGGTTTTGTTTAATCAGAATTACAATAAAATTTGTAGTATTTGTAGTATTTATCGGTAATCTTGTTCCATAACTATCTACAAATTGTTGCATTTTTAGAGTTCTTTCAAGCTCAGGCTCTTTACAAATCAAATAACATCCGTGAAACAGCCACACAAGTCACAAACATCTGTGTCATTAGAGGAGGAGGGTGGGTTAAATTGCTGAAAGACCTGCTTTTGTGGCTTTTTGAAAAAAGTCAATAAAGAATTTTTGTACAGAAAAAATGTCTAAATAAGCAAAATGATCCGACTACAAATACAAAAAGAGGAGCTTCTCCACAAAGAAGACCTCTCTTTGGGTGCATTGATTCCACTTGCAATGATGATGACCCTCTATTATATCAGGCAGTTTATAGTGCTGTACACTATTGGGTTTCAGAAGCTGAAAGGGTGGCTAACAGCTATATATAAATGTTTCATTGGCAAAAGGTACTGTAAATCGGGTTAGTGGGCTGACTATGACCAAATGTTATAAATACACAGGTGTGTTTTAGTGATACTATGGACTAAACTCGAGTCTTTGTTGAGAAAGCATGTGTGTCAAGAAATATTTTATTTTCACCACATTCCAATAACCTACAGATACAAATGCATTGCTACTCACCTAGCTTTAACAGGAATTTAGCACTAACTCCCACTAACTTGGCACATTTCATTTGTGTATTGAACCAAATGCAGAAAACCTTTCAGGGCTCAAAATAACTGCAACTTCTTTCCTATTTTTAATGGTGGTCTTTACCTCAGAGGCATTAGATGTTTGGGGCTCTTGGCAGCAACTTTGTCATAATCATGTTCTAGTGGTGCCAAAAGAAAGACGATTTTCATGAGGAGGAAGGGCTGGATACAGTTACCAGGTTACCAGACAATCACATTGGTTCCCTCCAAATCCAGACATGTCATTTTACAGCTTACTTAACTACGGCTGAGGGAGCTATCTAAGCACTGCCCCCATTGCCAGTTCAATCCATCTGTGGCCAGGAGCCCAAGACAGCATAATTAGCCTTACAGGCAGAATTACCCCTGCCCCTCCAGTCCCTCCAACCCACCCTGACAGCCCAGTGTGATGCCTGAATAACTTCTGTTAGCTGACGCAACAAAATTGGCAGATCTCCTCCAAGTGTAGGAGTAGCAGCACTTTGAAAAGATGCGGTGGTACTTCGTATATGTCAGATGAAGCACATACTAGTTTTCACCTTTATAGTCTGGTAGCATCGTGTGATAGGCCGCGAGTAGAATTTTTGCAATCGTTTTAACACTGGTTCAAAAAATCTGAAATCACCCAGAACTATTCCAATCTTATTACACTTGAAGGCTCATAGGATCAGGGTCACTCGCATTTAAGCTAATCCTGGACCGGCAGACATCTACCGCAAACTACAACATATACAACAATGTCAGTCCAGTGTTGTGTAATGCTGTAGTTTGCTATTTAAAGTCACTTTAGGTACTCCAATACAAGTGAAAGTACTTACTTCCAAAAATACTTAAGTATTAAAAGTACATATTTCACTGCATTGTTGATTTATTGCCTCCACACTTACAAAACCCAATGCATCTACCTTGCTTGTAGAAGATGTAGCATAAAGAAATAAGGCAGAATGTTACAGAATGAAACAGAACCCAAACTGCTAAAGAAAACCAGTCTTTTTTATTAATTGTACACTACACTCCTACACTAAAGGTCTGTGTATGTAATATATATCTGAACGAAGCTGAGAACTGAACCGCTGTAAATGCAGCTGGAATGGAAACAGTTAACATCCAACCAACTTTACATGACAGGTCCATAACAGTGGCTATAAAACAGCATCACCACTTTAAGCAGACAAATAGGCTGACTGTAACATGGCGTTGCAGTGTTACAGCCTACAGACGTGATGTAACACTACTGGTGATTTCTGATTGGCTGTCATCTGCTAATAAACCAATCACGTTTTAGAAAAGTGAGACAGTAACACCCACTTTCAGAACTGAAGGTAACGAGTAACGAGAACCTCGACAGAAATGTAGTGAAGTGAAAAGTACGGTTTTGTCTTTCAAATGTAGTGAAGTGAAAGTTTCCAAAAAAAAACACTCAAGTGAAGTACAGATACCCAAAAACTGTACTTCAGTACAGTACTCAAGTAAATGTACTTCGTTACTGTCCATCTCTGTCAAGTACCTACCCTTGACAGGTTTGACAAGATGAGTGAACCCTATGTACCGAAACTCTTGTCCAGGCTTCCTCCCCAAACGATGCCGACAAAAGTTGTCGTCTACCCCGAAATCCCCTTCAGCATGAACCACCCCTGTGCACTCCACCCTCATTGACCAAAGCTTTTGTTGACTCACCCTCCATCAACAACAGTTCTCCTCCAAGTGTGTAAGCTGTCCAGTGACGTTTCAGCAGCAGCACTTTAAACAGATGTGGGGTACTTCATGTATCTCAATTGAATCAAATTCTAGTTTCCATCTTTATAGCTTGGTAGCATTGAGTGATAAGCCTCAACAATGAGGGAGTAGAACTTTTTAAAACCTTGGTTCAAAACCTGGCCATTACGATCTGTGGCCAGAACCCATTCAAGGCATTCCTTCCAATCAAAGTTTGAGTCATCACCCTCCCACCAGTTTGACAAAAGCTGCCGCCTACCTCAAACCCCTCTTCAAAAAAAGTTTTAATGGACCACCCCAACACCCCTCCACCCTGTTAAACAGTGTTTATGTTGTTCCAACAACATTTTTCATGACCCCCACCCACCATCGACAAATTTAACACCTTCCTTTGAGCACCTGCCCCTTTAAAGCACTCTGCGCCGCCCTGCTGGCAGACGATTCGGCGATTAGCTCGCTCCTGGAGGAAAGAGGAGTCGGCCTCGCAAGGAGTTATTTATGTGTCTGTTTATTTGTTTGTTTGTGTTTGGCCTGTGCGATGCTGCGGCTCTGAATAATTGGAGTGATTTGTATTCGCTTTAGCCGAGTCAGATAAAGGCCTCGTGGGGATTTCTGCCGTTTGATTAATTTCAGACACCATGAGAATTTATCTCCGGCTGCTGTCGAGCGTCCTGCTCAAACTCTTCAAACGACTTTATTATGGTGGGAAGGGGGAGGGAGAGGTTACCACAGGCCACACATGCCCCAAACACTCGCTCCAGGACAGAAGCGGCATTTGCATTAGAGGCAAAGGCTTGATATTGATTTTACTCACCTAACATATGGTTTAATATAAATAACAAAGGAAAGCTGAAAGTGCGTCACAGTGCATCATGACCAGTCTGAGGGGAACAATAACATTTATCTAATGAGTCTAATAAAACCTTTAGAGAGCAGCTCTTTATGATGTTTGTTTAACTGAGCTCAAGCTGTCCATCTTCATCTGGAAATTCACCGCTTTGCTGACACTGGCAGTTAAAGTTAACATTATGTTAAGGTTTAAATGTACTAACATAGTTTACTAACATGCTTCCTGAAGGACTTTCATAGACTCTCATTTCCAGTCCAGTCCCTGAACCTGACCAGTTTCAGAGGAATGTTTTTGTTGGTTAAGACACACA
>JBBPCY010000032.1:14765554-14786715 GCA_037974405.1 Brachyalestes nurse | reverse complement strand
GACTGGACTGGAAATGAGAGTCTTTGAAAGTCCTTCAGGAAGCCTGGAGAACTGTTCCTCAAGAACACATTAAAATAGAAGAAAGTCTGGATCTCTGGAAGCAAAATGTGAAGAAACGAGAGTCAAGACTTTTGCCACTACCTGACTTCGATATACAGATTTAGATGTCATGTTGACTGTTATTCTCATTTGATACATTTGAATGTCCACCACATTAGAGAGGTCAAGTTCCACTTTCAAACAAGTACTGAGACCGAATGAATCCTTTTGACTAAATCGGTCAAAATGTGCATATTACTTAAATGATTTTCATTCACATTGTTTTGTGATAATTGTCAGACATGTCTGTATGTCACTAATTATTTAAAAGTAATTGTCATTGTACTATATACATTAAACACTTTGTAAATAGGTTGCTAACAATTAGCTACATTTACGGTCAAAACTGACAAAAGGAACCTGAAAAAAGCCATAAGAAGTGAGCAATTGAAGGAAAATATAAATTAAATGTGTGTTTATCCGATGTTCACAAGTAGTGAGAGGATCCCACGTCAGCAAAGAGAACACAGCAGATCAAACACAATCAACAGGATCAAAGCTTTTAAAAAAACCTTTAGATGCTCCTAAACATTAATGTTATATCAGCTCCCATCAAAATCTGGTATTAACGCACCAGATGGAGTGTGCTGTAGAATGTGCTGAGCAAATGTCTTTATTTGACAATTTACAATGTATTTACATATAAGTGCTAAAAACTAAATAAATAAATAAATAATTCTGTCTGCTTTTTTTAGCTTTTTTTTTTTCATGAAAATTTATTCTGTGTGCAAAACAGTACAGTTCACAAAATGCCATGAGTAGCGTGCCGTGGGGGTCTTGGGGAACTCTAATTAGTAATGTTGTTAATTTTGTGCCAAAATTCCCAAGTTTATGGCACAATTGACATATCTGGCAAAACCAGGCAGCATTGTATCCATGTAGTAAATAGAGCCCTGAAGGAAACAAAACTGTACCTACAATGTACCGTACTGCGATGATACGGAAGATTTAGCACACTTTGAGTTTCCAGTGTATCTTAAACCAGTAACAGTGTTTCTGTTTGCGGTGCAGCCCTCTCCCCACAGGTTTTGGCCGGTCATAGCACCAAAACTGTCCCTGGATTCGAACCAGTAATGACTTTTTTATACTCTTGTCTGAGTTATTAGTTTGTATCTACATTGTTTCTGTTTGCATAGACAATAAAAAAATGGCCTCTTTCCATTTTGATATCCGACCAATCAAAAAGCAGTGACGCAGTCCGGTCGGCCGCAGTTCTGGCCCTGCCGTGGTGCACCATGGATAAAACTCAGGGACTTTATTTGTAATGGAAAAACATTTGTTTGCTGTATTGTGGAGTCCTTTGTTTCAGGGAAAAAGTATCATACGAGTGTAACGTTACCAATACAGTTGTGTGGTGTTAAAAGGCACCACCTGATTGCTATGGATACTAAAAAAGCAGCAGTGTCTGGAACTGCTTGTTTCCTGTTTTAAAGCAGAATATAAACATCATTCAGCTTTGAAGCTCATCCTTGTAGTTGTAGTTAGCGTGTAATGATCCCGTTATGTGCTTCCTTTTCCAGGGAAGCATGTTTGGAATTATTGACGGTGGTAAACGGTGCAGCTGCAGTGGACAGAGATTAGGCTGAAAAATGCTGGAGTGTTCCTTCAATGACGGTTGGCTGCCCTGCTCACGCTCGTAATTGAGGTGGATCGACATTAAACGGCTTAATAAGTGGCGGCACGTGCAGCGATTGGTCAGAGCGGAGCTGCAGAAAATCAGGGCTGATTGGGCCGAACGCTCCAGTTGCTTTTCATTTTTAATGATTATTACTGGAAACGTAATGATTATGGCTTTTTTCTGTAGGCGCCCGAGCTGGAACTCCAAAGGGGCGGCTCTGTGGGGGACCCCAACACAGGCTGTCCTTTATTCTTGTGTGATTATCTCTCTCTCTCTCTCTCATACACACACACACACACACACACATACACATGCACACACACAGCATGGCAGTGTGCACAGTACAGCAACCCCCACTGTAAACGGCCTCCCAGCATCCAAGCCCTCCCAATTATTTACAAATTGCTGGTGATTTAATAAAGAGGCTGGAAGTTTAGTGGGAGAAATTAGCCTCCGCCTCGTGCTTCTGCCTCAGCACCGTGGCAAATTCACTCCGAACACAAACTAATGGAGTGGGTCAACTGCTGCCGGACGCTAAAACAGACTGTTTACGAGCCGGCCTGCATCATTAAATCATTAGCGGACGTTAATAGAGCTTTTGCGTAATGTGTCTTCGCAAGGGAGTTATTCACCGATTTTACTGCAGAGTCAACAATTTGCCGAGGCGGAGGGAAGGTATACGCGTGGGTGTGTGTTTTCCCAGGACAGTGGTGATAATGGTGCTCCTCTAAAAGAAATGTCCTTGCATATGTTGACTCGCAGTGGCTTCTTCAGGTGTTTCCATTCATCTCCCAGAAGAAAACACGCCGACTCGGTTTTGATTCTCCAGTCGGTGTGTTCAGTTCTCAGGAAGCTGCTTTCTTTCATGCTTTCGTCCGTGGCCACCTAAGCTGCCGTGTTTATGTATGTATTTATTTATTTATTTATTTATTTAACAAGCAGGGTTGGGCTACTTTAAAAATGGATTCTGGTACAGAAAACTAAGCCAAATGTTTACTATGTCAAAGAAACGTACTCTGATTGCTTTCCATTATTTTTGGGTTACTTGCTTTTCTTGGATCCCAGTTTTTTCCCCTCTAACTGTTGAGTTTCCCAGCATCACACAATGCATCCAAACTGGGAATGAAGGTAAGGCTTGCATTAGGTGAAACACTACAACGTATTTCTAAAATGCCACTAACGCAACACATTTGAGTGGCTCAACACGCTTGCAGGAGAACACTATCTTGTAATTCTGCCATATTAGCTAACAGATCTCATGCTATAAAAACAGTGGAGCCAGTGCTTAGACTGGTGTAATCCTCAGAAGCCAATGAAATTACAGGTCTTTTTAAAGTAATATATAAACGTAGGAGAGGCAGCAGGGTGATCTGGATCTGAATAGGGCTGGAAATAGCGATGATAGCGGTGGCTGGGTTTATTTGAGAAACGAGGAAGTGTATCAGAACTGGATCAACTGGATCATCACCTGTTTCGCTTGACTGTTGTTGCACCCACCATAAAAACAACAGAGATAAACAGGAGAGACCTTTTTAAAGCCCATGAGTTTCAATTTAACCCTGCTAGTAATCAGCCTATTTACATGACAGATCCATAACCTGATTACCGCCTTTCATCTGTCACTGTAAAGGAAAACAGATACCTTTTTTCATCCTGACAATGTTGTCATTTGCATTTCTACCCAAGTGTGACAACTGTGACACTGCACTAATTAATTCAAAGGTAGTTGTGACAATGTTAGCCAGCTCATTTTAAGCCATAGTCTTTTAGTCTTTTGTCTTATTAGCCGTAAACAATCCATCACAATTACTTTAATTATGTTCATTTACAGCTTTTCTCCTGATGATCTAACCTTGACAACGGAGTGTGAATGTGGCCAAAATGTGATCCGATCAAGATTGGGGTCACAAGGACTGACCAGGTGTAAACAGAGTCTAGAATAATAATCTGCATTCTGCCATATTTCTTTACATCTAAAGTCAGGTTTGCTCTTGCAGATTCTGGCCGATCTCAGGTCCTGAGAGAAGGGAGGCGTGGGGGTTTCATCTCGAAGGGCTTTGATGACTGAAGGATGACTAAAGACGAAAAAAATCAGTGGAATCAGTCGTTGTGTGTGGGCCGTCTCACACAGACAAACATTAAGCAGACGCTTTTATCCAAAGCAACTTCCATTCCCCAACTACAGGGGGCAGTCTCCCTGGAGCAACTTGGGGTTAAGGGCCTTGCTCAGGAACTCAGTGGTGGTGCTGAAGGTAGGATTCAAACCCATGACGTCTTGGTCCAGAGGCAAGTATCCTACCCATTAGGCCTCCACCACCCGTGCACACGTGGACCGTTATCGTATCGGTCCTGGTTCTTCCTCTGCAGCTCCTTGACTGCTGTAGTGGTCTTCCTGAGCTGTTTACTTGATCCACCAGCATCTCCCAGACCAGGTGTTTCCACATATACACACCCAAACACACACACACACACACACACACACACACACACAAGCATTAGAGGCCAGATCCTGTAAAGCAGCCGCTCTGGGAGTGGGTGTGTGTGTCTGATCCCCAGCTAATCCTGCCCCTGTCGCCCGTGTCTCCGGCGCTCCTCCTGCACGGAGCCGGGGATAAAGCTGACCACCTGGATGGAGCAGGAGCTTCAGAGCCTCACTGTGCCACTGTCACATACACTCGGGACACGTCCGGATCAATACAGCAGGCCCCAACAGCTCTCTCTCTCTCTCGCTCTCTCTCTCTCTCTTTCTCTCTCTCTTTATCTCTACCTCTTTCTCATAGCAGATCCAGAATCAATGATGAAAGGTTTGCCAAACTCCGAATAGAGTCTATTTCAGGATGCGACACCACTTTTATAAAATATGAGCAGAGCGATGGCAGACGCGAAAAGGCTTTGGAATTAGAGCGTAACGCTCTGGTTTCTGTTTCGTCCTCTTTTTGTTTTGAGAGTGTGTTTTGTCAGTGAAAGAATCACAAGGCATCCCTCTCACCTCTTAAAAAATCTGTCTGGTTATTGTTAAGCTCTGAGGGAGGGAGATGAAGAGCCAGTTTAGACTCAGCAGGTAGAACCGGATTCATTCTAGTGAAGGAGGGCTTTGAACAAATGTCTTTAATTCTTTGGGAGGTAAAAAGATACCCCATGGTAGAGGCTGCCCGAGGGGTTTCTGACCTTTTTTGGTTGTTGGAGTGGGTTCCATGAACTTGTGGTGCCTTTCTACTGACTCAAGGAACTGCAAACAGATCATTGTTTTTACTGACTGGAGAAACAATGGAGATACAAACTAACAACTGGGAAGTCTGTGAAGCACGACTGTCTGTTCGGGCTGAAGTTCTCTAATGCTGTGAGAAACAAAGGTGTATCAGGACATCGTTAACGAGTTAGCTGTGTTGTATTTTCATTGCAGGGCTAAACAAAGCTGAAATAAAATTAATAAAAACTATAAAAAATGAATAAAAAAGTGACTCTGACAGAAAAGAACTTTCTGCTGGTTTGATTCTATGCACACGGTTTTGGAATGACTGGCCATAAACTGTGGGGAGAGAATTCAGAAACACTGTTACTACACTAAAAGCCTCTGATTTAACTTCCGTGCCATTGCAGTACGGTTTTGTTACAACACAGTTCCTGTGTACTGATGGAAAAGTGCCTTTAAAGGACAAAAATCTAGGTTTTCTGTACATCTCCCACCACCCCCCATGCTTCACTAGTGTCAAGTGAGTCTCCTGAGAGAGTTTCTCTTTGACTACCTTTGTGCTTCTTGCTCCAGCAAAACATTTATTCTCCTACAAGGGTCACGCTTGTAAACTGTGTGTGTGTGTGTGTGTGCATCATACAGGAGGTCCCTCATTCAAAGTTTGAAATAGCTATTTGTTTGTTATATTTAAAAATGTTTATAATTTGAATTAAAACATTTGCTATTATTATATTAATAAAAAGATCTATATCTATATTCATTCAGTTTTGCTGTGAAGGCTGCAGAAAGAGGTTAAACATCAAATAATAAATTAACAGAATCTAAAGCACAGATTATTTTCTGTTAACTTGCTATTAAATGTCAAATGAACTCAACATTACTTGTAGGGGAATCAATGCTTTGTGTGTGTGTGTGTGTGTGTGTGTGTGTGTGTGTGTGTGTGTGTGTGTGAAACCACTTCAAGAAACATGATGGAACACTGGGACACTTTGACTTGACCACAAAAATCAACAGACCTCAATCTCAGTTCTCACTCTTTAAGGTGATACCACTTAAAATTGCTAATTTCTAACGATTATAATGGTTTATTTCTTGTTTTCTTAGATTCACCACTGAAAGATGTGCACTGTGTATTTAAAAGGTTGTATTTAAGTATTGCAAACTGTAGGTGTATCATTTAAAATCTGCACTGAGTTGGCAAATGATGAGTTCTGACTGTTAATCTTATTCTAACCTGATTGTAAAGTTTATAAGAAGTTCTGCAGCTCATTCCATTATCCTAGACACATTTAAAGCTTCCTAATGTCAGTAATACTAAAGTATGGAAGCTGCAGAGGATGAATCATTTGCCAAACTGAATTTATATTGATAATTTCATTGATTCTACTCCAAACTTATAAAGAGTGGTGTAAAATTACAGCTTGATTTTTGTTATTGTCAACAGTGGCTGGGGCTTTAAGGCTTAAGGATTGCAGTTTTAGAAACAAGATTGCAATTAAGGCATAATTGTGTGTTTTACGTGGGTTCCTCATTTGTTTGTGGTGTATTTTGTAATGAAGTATTGGCAGCTTGATTGTGGTTCATATATTATTAAGAGTCTCGGAGCGTCAATGCTGATTAGTCGTTGATGACTATGATTATGAAATGATCGATTCACTGATGCGTCAACATGTTGTTTACTGAAGAACAAATGCTCTGCATTGTGCTCAAATGCTCCTGTGATAAAAGGGGTCAATCTGACAGACTGCTATACACTCTAGGAAATATAGGGGGCGATGTGACTATCATTATAACATTATTACAGTCAAACCTGCCCCATTTTTTTTCTTAGATAGGGAATTGCCAATAGAAGCAGTCACATATGTATAATATCCATGGAAAAACATTGGAGAATGGAAGCAACAGAACTGTGCAAAAGTCTTAGGCACCTCCAAAATATGTAATGTGTAATATGTAATGTTTAGGTAAGCAGTGATTGTTTTGTTTTTCATATTAATATTATTAAGTATACTAACTAGCACCAAAAACAATAAATACTAATTTAATTAGTGATATATCAGTGTGTTCCTTGTGGTAGTCCAGCATTACTTCACAAATCCAAGCAGCAGCTGGAGGCATTGAGGAATAATTTGGAACTGAATCATTACTTTTTTACAATCAAAACAAATCTTGATACATTTTAATGCTTTCTTATTTGTTTTTATTTATTCTAATGTTAACTTTGCGCGCAGAAAGACATTTTATCACACACTGCACAGAACTGTACATTCTCTGGAGTGATGAAGCTCCATCCCTGTAACGCCTGCGGGTTGACAGGGTGGCCGCTACAGGTCACCCTTATTTGAAGAATTTGGTCGTACTTTTATTTTGAAGGGTTGTATTTTGGTTTAGATTGTAAAAGTTTAAGGTTCAGGTGTTTTGGGTTTTTAGTTAACTAATCATGCTTGTTTATTGGTGGCTGGGTTTTAGGTTTATGTTTATAGGTCCTTGTGTTTCCTTTGTTGTTTGTCGGTTCTCCATCACATTATCCAGGGTGAGTCATCTTTTGAGTTCAGGAAACGTATCGATCCTTGCGCCAGGTTTCGGTTTATATTGTTTCTGGAAATAAAGTCAGAGTGAGAATGGAAAGCAGTCTCCATGCCTCCTGCTTTGGAAACACACACCCAGGCGTGACAATCCCTATACTTCTGGAGTGAGAGAGAAAGAGAGAGAGAGTCCTACAGTATCAGAGATGGGGACTCGAGTCGCACTTAAGTCGCACAAACAAAGACATGTGACTTGACTAAAGACTTGCCCTCAATGACTTGAAACTTGACTCGGACTTGGGTGTTGTGACTCGTAAACAATGTTCATTTCATGGAATTATTTATTTATATCTCGCACTCTTTCCAACGACCCCTCGTCTTCCATAATAACCGTTCACCTTGCCCCGGTGTCCCATTACTTTTGTCTGAGGTGAACGGTTTTCAGCTAATAATGGTTTTCGAGGGGTTGATGGAAAGGTGTCACCGAGCTCTATCTAACTGTGGAGTTTCACATTTAGAGTGCGAGATACACTCTACTTACTGATGATACAATTACTGATGCCCTCAGATGCAGTCAAATCCCCATAACAATATTCTGACATCTAATGTAGTCTCCGTAGAGGAGCAGAAGCTTTTACTGCCACAAAAATAAGAACAATAACCCCCATTAACCCTTCAGTGACATCGGTGTGTTTTTGGACATTCAACAACATGTTCTAATTGTTGATGTAACAGTGTTAAGTTAATGATGATTCAAGATTACAGCTAATAACCCATCATCTTTACACTTAGAGCTTCATACTGATACTGTTTTACATTTGACAGTTAATCCATAACAATCACACTGAACAGCTGATGCACCAACTGACTGACTGAGGAAGTACCATGCAGGACACTCAAGAGCACTACACACACAATAAAGAAACACACACTCACTGTTTGACACTGTGAAACGAGTCTTTATGTTTTGCTCAACTATTGAGGCCCCTGACAAACAGCAAAATAACACCAGTGTAAGACCCTGCAAAAGAGTTGTTTTCATTTCACGCCTTTATATAGAACTGTTAACCCCCCTCCCCCACTAAGGGGTTAATACCCTTCATTTCAGAAAAAGCCCTGGATGAGATTGTGTCTGCAGACTTTTGGACGTTTAGTGTAGCAGGTATCAGTGTTGCAGTGGCCGTTACTCTCCAGCTGCTCTGAGCCTCAAGACAGCTGTGACTGAGCTCTTTTAGTGGTGTGTGTGTGTGAAACGGCCCTCTCGGCACTCGTTGATGATGAGAAGAGCTCTTCGTCCTCCTCTCTGGCTGAAGCCTCGCACTGAAGATGGGGAGAGGGGGCGAACGAGAAAAGGGGTGAATGGAATTACAGGGAGAGAGAGAAAGAGAGGGTGGAAGAGAAAGGTCAGTTTTTAATGGCCATGGTCAGTTCATCTCAACACTGAGAGCCCCCTTTCTGCTTATTAGAGTTTCTTACCAGCTTTTAAATTACCAGAGAAATGAGAGAGAGCGAGAGGGAGAGCGTGAGAGAGAGAGAGAAAGAGTGAGAGAGAAACAAGAAGGACAGAGAGAGATAGAGAGAGAGACAGTTAGAGAAAGACAGAGAGAGAGAGAGAGAGAGAGAGAGAGAACATTGTTAACGTTGGTCTCGTTGGCTGTAGCTCACCTCACCAAGCTGAAAGAGGATTGAATTCTGGGAAATTCTCTGGTCGGACTCTGGCACTGAAGACAGGCCTCTGGACCTTTGATGTCAAAGCTGGACAGCCGTGAAGCCACAGGACATGAGGGCAAAGAGAAGAACATCAAAGAACCATGATTGGTCAGATTTATCTTGTCTCTATCCATGATAAGGCGAGAGAGAGGAGACCTTTTCAAAACTAGAGAGAGAGAGAGAGAGAGAGGAGGAGGAGGAGGAGGAGGAGGAGGAACAGAGAAAGAGAGCAGAAGGAAAACGACAGAAAGAGAGGGTAGAGAGAAAGAGAGAGACTGGAAAAAGACAAATGGAGAGAGAGAGAAAGAGGACTACAGAAAGAGAGAGAGAGCTAGAGAGAGAGGGAGAGAGGACCACAGAAATAGAGGCAGAGACAGAAGAGGAACAGAGAAGCAGAGAAGTGATGATAAAGAGGGACAGAGAGAGAAAGGAAGGAAGGATAAAGACAGATAAAGAGATGGAGAGAGAGGAAGCGTAAAGATAGATGAGTAAAAGAAAGAGAGAAAGGGTGTAAGGGTAAGAAAGGGAAGCAGGAGAAATAAGAGAACGATAATGAGAGGGAAATGAGAACGAGTAAATGTGTGTATTAACATGCAAACCTCATATATAATGGAAACAATATTGGATTGAAGCGACTATAAAATTTGGACTGGGCTTCAGTCCATCTTTTTTATAAGACATTTGAGTCAATCTAACTCTGAGAGAGAGAGAGAGAAAGAGAGAGAGAGAGAAAGAGAGGAGGAACAGAACAAGAGAAAGGAAGGAAACAGTCAAGAAAGAGGGTGAGAGAGAGAGAGAGAGAGAGGGAGAGAGAGAGAGAGAGAGAGACAGACAGACAGAGAGAGAGAAAGAGAGAGAGAGAGAGAGAGAGAGAAAGAGAGAGGGAGAGAGAGAGAGAGACAGACAGAGAGAGAGAAAGAGAGGGAGAGAGAGAGAGAGAGAGAGAGAGAGAGAGAAAGAGAGGGAGAGAGAGAGAGAGAGAGAAAGAGAGGGGGAGAGAGAGAGAGTCCTACAGTTTCTATTAACATTCACCATAAGTGATGTTGATTAGCTCCTCTCTGCTTTCATATGGATCCAGTAAAGGTCAATCATTAAACAATCTGTCCAAAAGTATACAGACAGCCCCTCGAATGAGTTCAGCTGCTTTGAGGTGCGTCTGTTTCAGACACAGCTGTTCAGTTTTGCACACACAGCTCAGTTCTCCATAGAAAAGCATGGATTAATACAATGGGAAGCTCTGGAGAGACATGAGCCTAAGGTCACTGTGTCCAACCCCAAAGGGTGTAACCCCCCCCCCAGCACTGGACTTCTCTGGAGTGATAGAGCTCCATCCAGTACCTTCAGGATGATTTCGACTGCCGTTTATGGTCCAGAACTAATCTAACAGCTGTACCTGACCTCACTGATGCTCTCAGATGCAATCAAACCCTTGATGAACCCTTCCAAGAGGAGTAAAGGCTCTTACTGCAGCAACAGGGGATAAAACCCCCCTTGTAATACCCTTGATTTATTTAAAAACGCTGGATTTTGGTCATGTAGAGTAGCTTTAGCTTTCATTTAGACTCAGAGGGGCTCATTCAGACATAAAGACCTCGCAGCCTTTTCTCCTGCAGAGGGGCCGTTTGGCATGGGGTCGCTTGGAAGACCTTTATAAACACGGCCAGCGTGATCTTATTTATTGTGTTCATTTTATTTTTGTCACTCTTTCAGCCCTAAACACGCTGCTGTGAGTGTGCTTGGGTGTGTGTGTGTGTGTGTGTGTGTGTGAGTGTGTGTGTGTGTATGTGTGTGTGTGCCTGTGCCTGTGCATGTGTTCATGCGATGATTCATTGCAGCTTGGTTAACCTGTTGTGGAATGAACTGACATGCAGACCAACACTGCCACCTACTGGCTACGACAAGAACAGTGTGTGTGAATGTGTGTGTGTGTGTGTGTGTGTGTGTGTGTGTGTGTGTTCATACATCATTGGGACATAAATGTTCTGGCTTTGTTTAGGAAATAGAGAAAATCTATCCCAACCCACAGACCCCCCAAAACCTTTTACAGGAATTATAGTATAAATTAAATGTTTTGTATATATATATATATATGTCCATTCTGCATTAAAAAACATTTCATTTATCCCATAATTAAAACCATATCTATATATATATAGAACATATTAGTATTACAAATACAGTCATAAGTTTGCACACCCCTAGCAAACACATGATATACTTACATATATGAACTGAAAATGCAATATAGTAGTATTACATATAAACACTCATATAGTACATATATGTGGCACATCACAATCACATACAGATGTCATTATGTAGAGATATATAACACACATGAGGCACAACTTAACTGTGTAGATACTTATATATGGAAGCTGTCCTTATGTCCTGGCATGGTAGTAAAGCAAGCATGGCGCAGGGCAGGTGAGGTTTAGCTTCACAGGCGTAGATAAACCGTCATGAAGTGTGAGCCAGAGATGAATGACTAATCTTTATTGGTGCGAAACACACGGCACTCGAGTGTCCTTGGTGTATAAAAATGCTCACAGGGCCTCAGAAGAATGAAGGTTAGTCAAGGACTGTGGAGTGACAGTAAAGCCAGTGTGTAGTGGAGGGCCCTTACCAAACATATCGGAGGAAAAAAAACACAGCCTGTAAAAGCAATGGGCCTGCAATCACCTAGAGTCAGCAACTCTACTAGACTACAGCCTCCCTGGGCACACGCCCACACACACACACACACACGCACACACACGCACATAGACACACACGCACATACACACAAGCATACATATTCGGAAGAGAAAATGAGTATATTTCACGCATCATAATTTCACTCCCACACTCTACAAAACAGACACACACACACACACACACACACTTACAATACTTCATGTCCCTACTCAACTCTGCCATCCTCTCTCAGAGCAAAATTTATGTCCAATTAACACAACACAAGCAGGAATCCTTTTAGCTTTGGCACAAATTCATGTGCATTTGTCCTCTGTGTGTCTTTGGTAGTATATTTTCTGATCCCAGTCCAGTCCCGATTATGCTTATGGCTATAATTCACTGTCTGTGTGAAGCCTAAACTCCCAGTCAAAAGTTTTTGCAGACTTACCACTTATGCATTTTTTCATAAACTGCAGATTTTTAATTGTTGTTAAACTGGAAAGTTGTTGAGTGAACAACTATAAATAAAAAATATGTCCAATAAACCCAGTTTCCTTTCTAAGATGAGAGAATCTGTAACAGTGCAGGCCTGACTCCTATTAACTGGTTGTCAAATTCTAGACTGTCCTTTAACTTGCATTAGTAACACCTAGTAACACTCGGTGATCCTCATTATGATTATAATTATATTAGGTCGATTTTTGTTGGTCAGTAGTGGCGAATAAACAATATGACACTTCCTGGCTAATGAAGGAACTCAAATGTATTTGTTGTGAAGAATATTGTATGTTTTTTTTTAGTAAATATTAAGTGAGTGTAGAAAATCAGGAAAGTCTGCTATATGTTATTCATTCATTTACTTTGATACAAATGAACATTCAAGCTTAAAATTACAGTTTAATGTGTTATTTGTTGTGTTGTTGACGGTTCAGTAGTGGACCGTGACTATCAGAGCTGGCCTTGGGTTCAGACCATAAATATCAAAACAAAGGCAGAAAACAGAAAATAAGTGAAGCTGAAGCTGTTTATCATCAGACTCCAACCCACTAGTTAGACTGCCCCCATATTCACCGCCAGTGACCTTCTGTTCATCTCCTGAAGTGCCAAGAGAGCTTGCTTAGCTGTATTTAGGGGGAAAAGGCCTAGGTTTTTAGTAACTACATAACTACATATTAATAATGCATGTAACAACCATGTAACTACTGGCGATGTATTCACTGTTACAGATGATTACAGTAGCGTAACCTATGTATTCAACTCATTTGTCATGCAACTGAACGAGTGTATCAAAATGTAATGACATTTGTATAAAATTAGTATAAAATTATAATCCAGCTGAAATAGAGGTTAGGCTCATGTTACATGCTTGTTAAAGTGTTACTAAACAGTTATTAGACACACATTATATAAAGTGAGACTAAACATTCTGATCATTGTTTCCATACAAATCTTGAGGCATCCACTGTGCTGTAGTGCTGTTGGCCTTTGTATCCCTCAGCTTCTTTGGTTTGATGAAGTTCATAATGTTCCAACATTAGCTTGGTTGATCATCCTCAAGGAGGGTTGGTGACCAGCTGGTAACCAGTGTTCCGACACTGGCTTGGTTGACCCTTCTCCTGGAAGTTCAGTGGCCACTCGGTGACCAGTGTTCCAGCATCATCTTGGTTGACCATCCTCAAGGAGGGTCGGTGACCAGTGTTCCAACAGTGGCTCGGTTGTAATCTAGCGCAGTGACAGTTACAAGTGTTCCAACAATGGCTTGGTGTGACCAATTGGTGACCAGTGTTCCACCATGGGCTGTGTGTGACCAGTTGGTGATAAGTGTTTCAGCAATGGCTTAGAGTGACCAGTTGGTGGCCAGTGTTCCAACAATGGCTTAGAGTGACCAGTGTTCCAGCAATGCCTTGGTGTTTTCAGTTGGTGGCCAGTGTTCCAACAATGGTTTGGTATGACCAGTTGACCAGTGTTCCAATACTGGCTTGGTTAAATTCTCTGGTTTGGTTAAAGTCCTTTGCTCAGTGGCTAGGCTTGCAGACAGGATTGGATTAGTTGCTTCTTCAACCTGCCGCCACCCCATCTCCAACATCACCCAACACTCCCCAACACCATCCCCCCAACCTAACAACAGTACATGTGGTCCAGGAAAGTTTATTAACTGGATCTAGCCTTGCAGACTGGCTGGAGCTGGGCTAGACATTGCAGAAAGATTTGTTGAGCACTGCATTGGAGTAACTCTTACCTCAGCTGTCAGAAAAAATCAGTATAAACAAGGCCAGTATAAACACACGTTTCTGCAAGTAAACGATCAAATCTGGCAGACGGTACACAAGCTAACTTGCTCTGTCTATCACTATATCAGAGCCTTGCTATTGGCTGCTTTTAAGCAATGGCAATTTAGTTTTCCTTCAGCATATTTCTACACTGGTCAAAAAACATTATTTTCATAGAGGGAGTCTTAAAAATGGGTTGTAAATAGCAAGGAGATGTTAAGAAGCTTTTTCGTGTTATATGGCGTCCTCTGTTAAACGATGGGAGTCCAGGGTAGTCTCTTTTCCATAGAGGCTACAGAACAGCAGGGGTACTGGTTGCCAAGGGATTTTTCAAAAAATGTCATTTAATAGCAAAATGAAACCTTGGTCTGCACTGAAGGTCTTATCTAGTCAATTTATTTTTGACTAAAATATATCATATTTACGTGTCTGTATGCTTTATAGTGTTATTAGGTGGACTGAGCCCAATGACAAACCTAGCAACAGTAACTAAGGAGGGCAGGACTTTTGGCCAATTACCCAAATGACAGTAATATGTTGACTTTAATGCATTAATGACTGCTTTAATCAGGCTATGTGTTTTAGTTCCATTATGCCGGTATACCAGCCTTGCATTACACTGCCAAACTGATTACTCTCTCTAGGCTTTTCATCTGAAGTGAACATCACAAAAAGCAATCATAACTCTTATTTGCACATCATAAAGGAAATATATCAACATGATGGGCCACATTACATTCATTACTGCTCACGTCAAGATACGGACTTTCACGTCTCCTTTCTGAGACAAATACGAAATGAAATTCACATGAATTAATAATCGGCCTCATGTGAGGAATGATGCAGAGTTGAAAAGACAATCTTTTCCCTATCTCAGTGCTTATCCTAGTTAATGCTATTTTTATTCAAAGAGGGGGAAAATGGACTCTTGTGCACAAACAGAACATGTACCTGAAAAACCTGCTTATTGTCCAGCATTAGTACCTGTATACACTATGAAGTGCCCTTTTGTTTCACATTTAGAAGAGCTTTTTTTATGTGTATATTCCAATTTTAGGCTGTGGCAAGATTTCTGTAATATATCAGTCGCAATCTATTGATTCGTGCACAAAACAGAACATGTACCTGAACAATCTGCTTGTTGTCCAGCATTAGTACCTGTATACAATATGAAGTACCCTCTTGTTTCACATTTAGGAGAGCTTTTTAGAAGAAGTAGGTAATAAAAGTTATTATAGAAAAAATAGGGAATTCGATTCCCGCATTTGCTCACTACCTCCACCTATTGGTCAGAAGTGGGATGACAGCCGAATGTGGTAGGCGACAGTTATTTTTAATAGAAGGCTCAACATAATTTTCCATTAATCTAGACTGGAAAGTGTAGTGGGTAAAAGAAAATATCTCTGAAGGTTGACTTGTAAATTGCAAGTGTGTTTAATGGAGAGACCTTTGTTTGAAAGGGCTCCATCCTGCATTTTTTATTGCATTCTGTTTCTTTGCCTGAGGCTCATTTGTAGCGTTTGAGTGATTTTTATCTACCAAAAGCCATTTTTCATCATTTTTCCAGTATCTTTTTATTTATTAGAATTTAACAAGCTTGGTTTTGCTACTGTGTCTTTAAGATGGATATACATGAACCTGCTCATAAGGATTGTATGGGTTTAGGAGTGAACAATATGTTTTAAAACCTTCCTGATGGTGAAAAGTGAGAGGTTCATCATAACTTCACAGAGGAAAACGCCCTGTTCATCAGACAACCAAAAGCCTGTACATGGTCCCCAATAAAACAGCCATAATAAGCCAGAACTCATCTTAAAAAAATGTTAAACCAGCCAGATCTGCACTTTTCACCATACGCACTTACACTCACTAACCACCTGAAAAGCTGGAAGCTGTTTGAGGCATTTTTTTTGCATTGTTTCGGCACAAGCAGTTTGCTTAACACACACTTCTCCTCACACTCTTCCTGCCGCCCGGTAAATCCCCCACGAGCCGGGGCCTCAATTTGCTGATTTTTGGGAGACAAAGCGCTGACTCCAGGCTTGGGTTTCCTGCCCTTTCCGATAACTTCTCTTTGATGCTTTTTTTTAACTCCCACCTCCAGTTTCGTGTCTATTCTTGGGGCTTGAATGAAGTTGAAGGTTCGTGTTCCAGTCAAATCGAGATAAGAAAGTCGATGTAGCTCAACCAGGCCTGGCCAAGGCAGGTGACTGAAAGACTGATGCATCTAAACTGAAACGGAACATAAGGACCATGAATTTCTGCACAGGTTTTTACCACTTTTTTACAACCATTTATTTAATAAATTTCAGATTTTCGTTTTTGGCATGAATCTGTAACAGTGCAGGTCTGACTCCTATTAACTGGTTGTTGGAGTCAAATTCCAGACTGTTCTTTAACTTTAGATGCACTCGTTACTCTTTCAGCACTTAATAGCTCATAAAATAGCTAACACTCATCTGGTGATCCATATATAATTAAATAACTATAATTATTTTAGACTAGGCTTTTTCTGGGTCAGTATGGATGAATACAAATATGAAAAGTATAAAAAAGTACTTCATATATACTTCATATATATATATATCAAAGAAGATAAACCTCTATTAAGTCATATCGATGAGCAAAATGTAAACTATCGCCTAAAATAATGGTGACATGACATATGTGTATATTCCAATTTTGTTCTGTGGCAAGATTTCTGTGAAGTATCAGTCATAAACTATGCGTATTTATAGTGAAACGGATGGTTTAATCTTAGATGACAAACGTGACATGAAACCATTGAGAGCTAACAGGTTTTAAGAGGCTGCTTCATCAACATTGAGTGAGGATTTAAGTAAATATTTTCTCTAGGATCCATTGAAAATCTGCAAAGCAATGAAAAGAATGTGTTACAGGTCTGTCTTACAGGTCCAGAAGACATTGCTTGTGTAGAGTAAATGCTAATTAAATCGAATTTGGAGAAGCAAACACACAACAAGGTTAACTCATCGTTAACACAATGTAGCAATCTCCAATACATAGCTTTGAAAGAATAAAGAGTTTTATTTATTATCTCAATCCGAAATCAAAATACAGTATATTTGTTTCTGAAGCATAGCTTAAAGACTTTCAGAAATCAGCAAAAACAAGTGCAAGTATGTAGGGAACCTTTACTTTCAGAGCTGCCAAGAAACTAATAGGAAAGTGGATAGCTCAGCTATAATCAGTGTTGGGAGTAATGAGGTACAAAGTAACCTGCTACAGTAATGGAATAATGTTTCCAGTAATGAAATCGGGTAACTAATTACAAGTTAAATTCTTGTAATCATTAGCAAGAGCAATATTAATTACACATGAATCATACATCTCCACTATATAGCTTATTCATCCTATCTCTGTATGTAATTAAACTTCACTGGAACTAAAAGGCCCAAGCCCTAAAAAAAAAAACAGCCCATTATTCCTCCTCAACCAAATTTTACTGTTGCCACTATGCATTCCAGTAGTGAGTGTTCTTCTAACAAACCCAGGTTTGTCCCTCAAACATTACAATGTTTGTAAAACATTACAATTCAACAATCCTGAGAACATGTTTCCACAGCTGTCAGTCCACTAGTAGCACAATCTACACCGACACTCATTTCATGAAGCTCCTGAGGTACATTTGCATGGTCTGCCACGTCTTGGCTGAGCTGGTGTTGTTCTTAAAGGTTTCCATTTCACAATAATAGCACTTACAGTTGACCAGGCCAGAGTACTTGATTTTATATACTTGTTAGCAATAAGTATAACTGAAACACTTCAGTGCTATATGGGCTATACAGTACTGTAAACTTATAGAGAGGTACGGAAGCACCTGCCCATTGGATTGTAATATAAATGCACTTTGAGTCAATGAAATATGAGTTGAATTTGAGGCATGAGTTCATGGTGAATGATTGTATGCTACAAAACATAACTAGTTCGGTTCATTGGTATGTTAAAAATGCAGAGTATGTACTCAAATCAGGGTCGTGTCCTTCTTCTCCATCTCTCCGCCTGCATCATGCCATCACAGAGAAAAGAAGAGAGAGAGAGAGATAAGTGCAAAACTGAACACGGGAAAGCATAATCCGTTCTGAGCCCCAAGACTAAACAGCCTGCATGCTCTTTATTTTCTCTCTCTCTCTCTCTCTCTCTCTCTCTCTCTCTCTCTCTCTCTCTCTCTTTCTCTTTATCTCTCTCTCTCTCTTTCCCTCTTTTTCATCCACTTTGCTTATCCTATGCACCTCTCTGCTCAAAACGCAGCCCTGTAACTATAGTAACCCCAGAGCAGGTTGCCGTAGTGATACGTGGCATTCTTGAGCTGGAAAATGAGAGGACGAATCTGCCAGCTTCTCGCTCGCGGCCCCTCACGGTAAACAACAACAACACCCCGGCGACAGCAATCCGCAAAGCGAATATCCGGCTCTGCACTCTTTCATCTGGACAACGGAGCCGACTTCACCTTCTGCAAAAGCTGTTGGCTTTGACATCTTGAGTGTTGATTAACAAACCTCCCGCCCTTCTCTGTAATTTTACCCCGTGATGATACAACCGTGGTGGTTTTAATTTCTCTTGACCCCATGTGGTAAAATGTCCCGCAGTACATGGGGAGGTAATGGAAAATATGCTAATGCGCTCAATAGTTACCAGGTGCTCCGACAAAGGCAAGGGTCAGCTCGCACTACGAATAGGAGTAGTGTGTCACCACAGTTAACACAGAGGCAGCAGAAAAGCATCTTACAAAGAGGACACTCCAGTAGGTTTTTATATCCTTGGTGAAGCAACGCTCAAGGCCTGGTGGTCAAGGCCATCCATTCACACTGGACATAAATAAGAAAACATGTTTCTTCAGTTCAATTAAATGTAGTTCTGTTTGTTAAAGTGCCATCTTCATCTACTCGATCCTTCATTGGTCAGTTTCATGGAACTATTCTCAGCACGGCAGTGACACTAGTAATTTAAAGTAGCACTTTACTGGATAAACCCTTCAGACCTGACCAGACATCTGGCTGTGTGTGTGTGTTTGTGTGTGTGTTTATATGCCATAACTTTAATAC
Source organism: Brachyalestes nurse (assembly GCA_037974405.1). NCBI lineage: Eukaryota > Metazoa > Chordata > Actinopteri > Characiformes > Alestidae > Brachyalestes > Brachyalestes nurse. Next base: position 14,767,558 of record JBBPCY010000032.1, on the reverse strand, counting down.
AATGCTACTGAGTATCTTCATTTAATATAGGAGTGTCTTGAACACATCAAAGCATGGCTGAGCTCATGAAATAATGATGACAGTAATGCCAATGTTCAAATCGAACAAATCAGTTGTTCACCACCCAGATAATGTACAGAAAACAGAGCCCTTCTGATTCAGGATCAGGTATCACTATACAGAAAAAAAAATAAATAAATAAAACTTAGTGGGATAAAGGAGGAGAGAGGACAGCTAGATCATTGGATGGATGGATGGATGGATGGATGGATGGATGGATAGATAAACAGTAACACACATCATCAACAGAGCTAGGGTAGTTTCCAGTAAGGTTGCCGCATACAGACATAAAAAAACGTGTCAAATAATGTTTTGTTGATTTTCTGCTTGAAAATATCTTCACGTTTTCTTCACATATATATGCTGTTTTCTGCTACACTACTAAATAGTCAATTATGACATTAAAGATTACTGCAAACCCTGTGTTTTATTTCTTAGGTTTTATTCCATTCCACTCATCACATAAACAGCAACTGTGCAATAAAATGTATAGAAATATGTTCTCTCTGCAGAAACACATCATTTGGCCAGAGGTGTAAAAAACTTTGTATACAATCACATGGAGCGTGTAGAACACTGCTGTGAGAAACTCAGGACATATAAGAGTGTTCTGGGTCTGCACTGTCTCCAGGCCTGTGTAGCTGGAACTGGAGCTCCACTTTTCAAACACTCCCATCAGATGTGCCTGGCTGTGCTCGTCATGAGCCCAGAGCGAGCTGCTTTAGAGGAAAGAGCCATAAAATACAGCTCAGCTGATGCTGTGTTGATATATACAGTGTGAAATCATCTAATTTCGATGTGTTTTGCTTTCAAAGAGCCAGACTTTCTTATATTTTTAAGTGGTCTAGATAAATAGATCTCCAGGCTTCCTGAAGGACTATCATTTTCAGTCCAGTCCCTGAACCTGACCAGTTTCAGAGGAATGTTCTAACAAATATATAAAGAAAGGAGGGGTGGCTCAAGACTTTTACACCACCCAGTATACTTCCAGTCAAATGTTTTTGCACACTTCTTATTAATTTCTTTCATAAACTGCAGCTTATTGTCCTTGTTAAACACTGGAAACTCTAAACCAAAACGTGTCACATAACACCAGTTTCCTTTCTAAGATGAGAGAATCTGTAACAGTGCAGGTCTGACTCCTATTAACTGGTTGTTGGTGATGCAGAGTCACATTCTAGATGAACTCGTTACTGTTTCAGCTCTTAATAGCTCCTTAAATATCTAACACTCGTCTGGAGATCCACATTATAATTACTATATCAGGGTTTTTTTGTAGGTCAGTAATGATGAATAATAAAAATCTGACATTTTTTGGCTAATAGAGGATCAGATGGTGATAATACTGTAAATGTTAACAAAGAATATTGAGTGTATTTGTAGTAAATATGAAGTAAATAACATGCAAATGTTGATTTCAGTTTTTTCGGCTGGTAGTATATATATATATATGTACACATATTGGCTGTCGAGTTTCTTGGATGTAGCAGCTGTGGACATGGCAGTGTTGGAGAGACCAGTTTAACGTGATCGAGACATTGGAAAGCTGTTGCCTGGTTAAGTAAGAATGCATGGAAAAGCTTGGGGTCCATTACTGGCGGGCTGGAGGAAGTGATAGAGGGAGCAATTTAATTCAGTCTGCGCAGTGTCATTCCCTCCCCTTCCACCGTATCCATGTGTAGGTTATGAGATCCAATTATGAAGTCTTTGAGATCATGGAGTACTTTATGAGATTGCAGGAAGTCTCTCTCTCTCTCTCTCTCTCTCTTTCTCGCCTCTCTCTCTCTCACTCTCTCTCTCTCTCACTCTCTCTCTCTCTCTCGCTCTCCCTCTCTCTCTCTCTCTCTCTCTCTCCCTCTCTCTCTCCCTCTCTCTCTCTCTCTCTCTCTCCCTCTCTCTCTCTCTCTCTCTCTCTCTCCCTCTCTCTCTCTCTCTCTCTCTCTC
>JBBPCY010000032.1:14733246-14748072 GCA_037974405.1 Brachyalestes nurse | reverse complement strand
AGGGTTTGTCATTGGACACATTTTAGGAAAGCTGTCCTGTGATGTGCGCCGTGCTAGTTTGCTAACAGATGCTGAACCGGCATCATATGATCAAAGCTACCACTTGGTGTCATTAAAACACAGTGGAGGATTAATAATTCCTTCTGAGGGAACTTTCAAGGTGGTTAAAGTAGCGGAGTGTGTTATCCGACAGTCAGCATCAGGGCAAGCAGTCAGTGTATGATCAGCAGTCAGTCTCTGATCGATCAGTTTGTCCGGGACACAGTTTGGAATTTACAGCATTTTATGCTCGTCTTTAGTTGTGTCGGTCTTTCATGAACTAAGGCTGCAGCACACTCCAAGACTAAACACTCTTACAGAGTGGCAGCACACTGAAAAAGCTGTCTTATTGTGTTTTCATCAGAAAACCATGTCTACCTGTATTAATTTATATGACGTTTTCGCTACTCGCAGCATGGGGGACATGCTGACATTGTGTGAACTGGGAACAGTGAATGCGGCGTCTTCTTAGTGATCTGATCCAAATGATTTGATTCATTAAAAAGAGTTGAAATTCCCATAACTAATCACGTGATAGTGTAGTAGGAACCGTTGACTGGGGTTGGGCATATCTGCACGTTAGGAGATGTCACTTTTCTTGTACTTTTATTTTAATTTCTCTTGGTTTTGAGAGTCGGTCGCCATTTACGACTGAAATGAAAAAATAGTCGCAAAATAAAAAAATCTATTCACATTGGCGACCATTTTAGTTGCCATCTGGAGCCCTATATTGTTTGATCAGATGAGACCAAAATTGAAATTTTTGGATGCCATACTACACACCATGTTTGGAGGTCAAAAGGCACTGCATATCATCCTTCATATAACTGAAGTAAGGATGAATGGAAAATTTGTACTGAGACTTTCTTGATAAAAATCTGCTGCCATCTACCAGGATGATGAAATGAGAGTGGACGTTTTGACAAGACAATGATCCCAAACACACAGCCAAGGAAACTCTCAAATGGTTTCAGAGAAGGAAAATAAAGCTGCTACCTGAATCCAGTAGAAATTCCATGGAAATAACAAAACTCAGAGTTCATAGAAGGTGCCCAACCTTCAGGATTTGAAGATTGTTTGTGTAGAAGAATGGGCCAAAATCACACCTGAGCACTGCATGTGAATAGTTTCTCCATATAAGAGGAGTCTTGAAGCTGTCATCACCAACAAAGGCTTTTGTACGAAGTATTAAATACATTTCAGTAAGCGTGTTCAATTCTTTTTCCCTGAGTCATTCCATTTTTTCCATTTTTACACATAACTTTATTTATGGACACCTATGGTTTGATTTCTTTGCATGTGTGGATTGGATGAGTTGTTACCAACATCTGGTGAGAATTTCATGTCAGTAGCACCTTCAGAAATATATTGTGTTCAATACTTATTTTACACGCTGTATATATATATACAGTAACCCTCGACTTTCACACAGATCAGCAGTCACTGTTTCAGTCCAACGCAGATTTTTTCTGAGAACCAAACTAATTTTTCGCTGAAACCTCCACACTAACGTGGAAACTGCAGATATCCTCCACTTTTTTTGCTTTTTGTGACATCCGGGCCTCGTCTGCCAATCCCCCTCATCCTCGTGCTGGGTTGATAAGCACCGTGCCCAAACATGAACTCTGCACGAGGACGAGGGGTGTGGCGGACGAGGCCCAGACCTCATAGCTTTTTTCGTGGCAATATATACATTTTCATGCATTTTAGTGCTGAATAAAACTTACTAGAAAGATTTACTAAAAGTTACCTTAGCCTCACAGTTCCAAATTTATTTACTAGAAAAATGTACTAAAATTTTCCAAATGTATTTATTTTGTAACATAAATATAAACATAAATTCAGCTACATATCTATATAAAAATACATATAAATGTTTTGGTAACGACGCAGACAACAAAGAAAGTGCGTCTTGGGATGCTAAAATACCTGTACTCAGAGGCGGGAAGTTTGATAGTAGCCAATCCGAGAATGCTATTTATTTCTCCTTGCTATTTATTGCTCCGTGTTTCGTTTGATTGGTTGGTGCCATTTTATGCATCCCTCGCTGTACTCAGAGGTGGAAGGTTTGAAAGTAGCCAGTCCGAGAACGTTATTTATTTACCCTTGCTGCTGATTGGCGGCTGCCCTGTGATGCATGTGAGGCAACTGCAGACCAGAATGTTCTCCGTGGAGTGTCTTGAGTGTTCTTGTGTTTTTCGTTTTGTTCTTCTTAAAGCCCTGTATTTTTATTACAGTAAATGCAATGAATTTATTACTGTATTTACTTGCTTATACCAAAGAAAACGACAGCGCATACCAAAGAAACTGCACGTGCGTGAATTACAGTACAGTCTGTAAAGGGGTAATATTACATTCTAGCACTGGGACTTCAGTTTAAACTGTACAGTACGAATACGGGTTTACCTTTACATTTTCTTTAAGGGTAATGAGTTTAAAATGATAAAGTGTTTTGGGAGCATATTTGGTGGCATATTTAGGGTTTACATTATAAAAATAGGAATTTTTAGGCTTTGTTTTCACCATATCCAGGGCTCCAGATGGCGACTAAAATGGTCGCTAAAAACCAAGAGAAATTAAAAGAGAAGTACAAGAAAAGGTGGATTTCTTTAGGAAACCTCCAGAGTTTGAGAAAAGTTAACTAAAGAGGTAACAACAATCTAAATAGTTCTATGTTTAGCCAAAAGGTTGTTTGGAGGCTGACTTGAACACAGGAATGCACAGCTTTGATAGCTTAACCTGGCTTAGCTAAGGTTAAGATTTATAAAACGGGATTTTAAAATGGCTAAATATATTGAACAAAGCAATTGTTCAGCCTTATCTATAAAATGTAATCCCCCGGGATTTGTTTTGGAGCGTTCAGCCCCATGCAGAACATGCGTGAGGCAGCTTGTGTGGTCAGTCTAGTAATATTTTATGTCCATGCCCAAATGGCTCTTTGTTTTCCCATCTATCGAGAGCAGTGTTGACAGACTGAGTTTCATTTGAAACAATTCGCATTACCTGGCAACCTGTTGCAAAACGCATTCTAAAATATAGGAAAAATTAACATTAACTATACAAGAAACAGTGTTTAACTTTGGCAACAATTTAGTCCATGTTGTGATTTCGTGTTTCGTTTGACGCTCTTTACATAGCGTACGACTGGAGACAAAATGTGCCATGACAATATATTTTCATTTATATCACATTTGACGGAGATTATGGCTCCTAAAAAATAATCTGGCTCTCAAATATTGTGTGTTTAGGAGCCAATGGCTCCTAAGGTTTTTATTTTGTCTGAAGCCCTGACCAGATCACAACAGCGCGGTTTTTCACTATATGTGGGTGCTGTATATACTATATACGGAATCAATTATATGTCTAGATTGTGTGACATAAACGATGAGATAGATGAGGTGTGAGTGGGTTGAAAGAGGTTTTGGGTGGTGTATTTATAGAAAAGATTTGGGGGATTATTGCTGTCTAGTGGTTGTTTGTTACCTTAGCCTCAGAGTTCCAGCACTACAATAAAGAAACAAAATCTGGGCAAATTTATCTTGAGTGATTCAGGATTTCCTATCCTCTGTGAATCAGTCATAAACACTGAAAATCCAAATACTATGTTAGAAAAATATAATCCAAATACTACTTTAGTCTATTAGTCTCTTTTTCTTGTTTCTCTAAGCTTTAAGGACACCTAATCACCCTCCGTCCTCTATCCTTGGCTCATCCCTCTCTTCAAGGCCTGAAGGCCAAACCACAGTCTCTGCTGAAAACTGGACACAACTGGCTCTAACAACCAAAATGATACCTTCTGTCATTCCTCTGTCTCTTTTCTTTTCCCCTGTTCTCCTTATCCTTAACACACACACACACACAGAGTGCACACAGAGTAGTTTGGAACAAAGCCTACTGCAGTGCAGTCAGATTTCTGTGCACACGGCAGAAAAGCATGTCTCAGTAACATTGATGCGAGTGATATGGACTCCCGTTGTGTTGGGTAACGCATGAAAGAATCAGTCTCTGGAGTCCTGTCAAAGAACTTCAAATCAAAAGGCCTCAAGTGGAGCAACAATGGGCCGGCCTTATCATCATGATCACAAGTTCTCGGTAATGCCTCAGCTGTCCGTGGTACAAGAGAGCATGAGTGGCTTTGTAAGGGTGGTAGTAGCCTAGTGGGTGAAACACTTGCCTGTGAACCTGATGACCACAAAGTTTGTGTCCTTACCATTGTGTCCTTGGGCAGACTCAGTAGCTTCAGCGGGACTGTCCCTGTAACTAATGATTGAAAGTCGCTTTGGATATGGTCTGCTGCTTTCCCTGGGATGCATTAAAGCTATTCAACTGTGTTTTGACAAGGGCAGCTGTATTTGGCAGAAGGCCATTATTTCCCTTTTTTTTCAATTCTGTGTGTATTTCATAGTGTTGATGTCTACACTATTATTCTAATTTGATGAAAATACACAAAATCCTTCTTTGAGTAGGTGTGTTCTGACATGTAGTGATTTGGGGACTCCATCTACATGGTTGCTCCATGGCTCCCTGGCTGCTTTGTTTCCCGTCTGCTCATTAAAAGCATCCTGACAGCTCTCAAGGCATAATGGGTAATGGAATTTATGCAGGCCTATCCCAGTAACACAAATTCAGTGTAACAATCAACAACTCCTTTGTGTATAGACTTTGTGGCTTCTTTGTTTAAATCTCCATGACTGAATTCTTTATGAACCCCTGGTGATTTTGTCCATTAACCTGATAAGTGACCGCCAGGGGGCTTCGGACCACATGTGGCACTGAGGCAAGATCTGCCCAGAAATATATGTAATTCGCCATAATTTGAGGATTTTCACGCCAATTCCGGCCTGTTCTGGCCAGTAGGTGAGGCTCTTGCGGTTCACGCGAGTCCTCATTCGAGTTTGTACATCGCTCCGGGGCGGAGCTAATGCCTATGTGGTCTAAGGAGTCCCCCCCACACCAAACCTGACTGGTCCAGCGTTTGAGTGTCAATAACACGGACCAGTTGCCGGTTGACCTAAATTTGCACACAGGCCCTTGTAGCCAACCAGTAGACGTTTCTAAAGAGGTATGGCTTGACCTGCTCCTCCCCCGCATTCCAGATAAAAAGCTGAGCACAAAAGCATGCGCTCATTCTCGCCCTCAGTGCGCTTCGTTGCATCGAACCACTTGGTGCTATTTAGCTTCATGCTCGCACTTCGTGCTGTTTTGCATCGAACCTGCTTTCGTTTTTTTGCTGAGAAAAAATGGCAAAAATGACACAGAAGTCAAAATACACGTTGGCGGAGGATCTGGAAGAAGTGTGTCGGGAATCCTACAAAGAAGAGGAGACGGAGAAGGAGAGCGATATTTCCTTGGTGCATTCGGTGGGCCTCGCCGAATATCTCGGGGAAGGCTCCCAATTTTAAACCGTGAGTAAATTTATTTATACGTGTTTGATAAGAGTGAGACGGAATAAGACTTACTATAACAGCGGGGATATGTGTTGTGTAAGTGGGGCTTTTTGTGTATGTGCGTGTCTGGGACAGAGGCAAGGACGCAGAGGCAGAGCTTCTCTGGAGGCAGCACAGGCACTGGGGTGTGCATGGAAGACCACTGAAGAGGAGGATGAGGTCCCCAGGCAGCCCGTCTTCAAGCCTAGAAGAGACCCTGGTCCCCAGGTGATACAAGGCCAGGCCCATTCAGTCCTCCAGCTCTTTCTCCTCTTCATGAGGAATGATATTCTGCAGTGGATGTTCTGATGTGCCCATGGGGAGGACACAGTTTACCGTCACATCAAGGGTCAGGATGGGAAGTGGACACAGACCATTGTTCCAGTTCCACCAGCCATCAAGGACTACAACAAGTATGTATTCTTTATATTACCTCCTTCAGCTTATATTACCTGTCTTGATGCAGATGTCAATAATATTTTCTATGTCTGTTTTTATCTTTTCAGGTACATGGGTAGAATCAACATATCTGATGCGCTCATCAGATACTACAGTGTGCTCCACAAAACTATGAACTGGTATAAGTCATTTTTCTTCCACTTTATTGACATTGCCATAGTCAATGCTTTCATCCTACACAAAGAGCTCGCGATTCAGAAAAATTAAAGACCCCTGACGCAGAAGGCCTTCAGAGATATGCTTGTGATGGAACTATCGAGAGTAGGATCAACTCCTTGCTCTGCTCCTGGCCCTGCTCCTGGCCCTGCTCCTGGCCCTTCTCCTGGCCCTGCTCCTGCCACCGTCCCGCCACAAGCTCCCTGTTTGTGCTCTTGGACCCAATGTGCTGACCTTTGCATCAAGGGGGCTGGTGGTGGCCTGGTGGGTAGGAACCAGTCCGCTAGTCACCTTCTTGACCACCTTCAGATGGGCTGCATTTGTGGATTTGGGTTCAGCCGGAAACTTAATCGATTGAGCTTTCACTGCTCAACTGGGTGTGGGGCTGGAGGCATTATCCCAGTCTATAAACATCATTTCCGACCACTGTGAAATCATTCAATTCTACACCACTACCTAGTATCCTCCTAGGATATCCCTGGATCCTCCGTTGATCTCCTGGAAAAGAAATCGCATTCTTCAGTGGGGCACGACCTGTCCGGAGCTATGTCACTGGGCGAAGGCTGAGACATGCTCTGGGGAGTCCGGGGTGACCGATATTGACGTAGAGCTAATTACCATCCTGTACCGTGACCTGGCGGAAGTCTTCTGTAAAAAACGTGCCACACAGTTACCTCCTCACCGGCCTATAAGTATACAGTATACAAGTATACTGTGGAGGGGCTTTGCTAGGGAACCAGGCCTTCTACTTCAACTGCCATTCTTTTTCATAAAGAAACAAGACCATGGCCTACGGGGATTCAATCACATAACCGTGAAAAATAGGCATCTGCTTCCACTCACTAATACTGCCCTTGACGCCCTCTCTGGTACTACAATTTTCACAAAACTGGACCTACAGAGCATCTACAACTTGGTTCGCATCAAGGAGGGTGATGAGTGGAAGACGGCCTTCATAACACTCACCGGTCATTACGATACCCCGGTGATGCCCTTCGGCATTTGCAATAGTCCTGCTGTGTCTGACCAGTTCATTAATGAAGTTTTGCTGGACATGCTGGGCTGTTCGGCTTATGTCTACCTTGATGATATCTTAATCTATTCCAGGACCTTGGAGGAAGACAGCATGTGAGGGTGGATCTTCAGAGGTTGCTGGCCCAGCAATTGTACTGTAAGTTGGAAAAATGCGCTTTTCACCACCACATTCCTGGGGTTTGTGATATCATCTAAGGGTGTGGCCATGGATCCCCATAAGCTGAAAGCTGTGCATAACTGGCCCATACCCAAGATGCTTAAGCAACTCCAGTGCTTTCTGGGGTTTGCTCATTTCCATCACTGCTTTATCCGGGGCTTCAGTTTAGTTGTGGTGCCTCTTACAACTCTCACTAAACCCACCCAGACTGGTTTTCATCTCACCGACAAAGCCATTCAAGCCTTCCATCAGTTATGCCTACTCTTCACCAAAGCTCCTATTCTCCTCCATCCAGATGCCAACAAGCCATTTGTTGTGGCGGTGGAAGCCTCTGATGTGGGTATAGGAGCTGTCCTTGCAGTTTCTTTTCCAGAAAGTTTAACTCCACTCAGCACTGTTATGGTGTCGGGACTGTGAACTGTTGGCCATCACATGGGCCCTGGAAGAATGGCATCACTGGCTCCAGGACAGTGGGACCATCAAAGTTTTCTCACTATTTAGCAGGCTAAACAGTTGAACCCCTGGCAGGTGGAGTGGGCCCTGTTCTTTGAACAGTCTGATTTCCACCTTTTGTACTGATGTCTTGTATTGCCAACATTAAGCTGATGTCCCCCGGGTGGGCCCCGCGCCTATTGTTTCCCGACAAGTCATTATCTCCCGTTACCATGGGAAGCACAATTCACCGCAAGATTCTGGAAGGCTCCTGTCTGCTCTCCCGTCTGATTCATCTTGCAGCCTCTCCTCCGTATACCATCCACAGACAAGCGGTCAGGCAGGCTGAACCAACCAACAGCTGGAGTGCTTCCTGAGATGCTTTGTAGCGGATCGGCAGTGGGCCCGCTACCTCATCTGGGCTGAGCTGTCACATAACCTCCATATCTCAGCCACTAGGCTCAGTCCGTTTGAGGTATGTCACGGTTTCCAAATTCCAATGTTTGCCTATCAAGAACCGGAGGTTGATGTACCATCAGCGGGCTAATTCTAGATACATCACTCAGCATCGCTACCGGCACCCCCCGAGACATTTGTTCCATGTAGGTGACAGGGCTTTCCACCAAAAACCTTCACCTGCACTAAGAGTCCAAGAAACTCACTTCCCGTTTCATTGGACCTTACAAGATAATCGCCTGGATAAACTCTGTCACCTACCGGCTCTAGCTGCCTGCCTTGCTCCGGGTCAACCCAGTATTTCACATCACAGTTTAAACCTGATTTTTTCCGCCCTATGCATCCCCAGGACATGTGTGTGTGAGAATCTCTACTCTATTCAGAGAGCGTTCTCAGAGCAAAGTGCGTGGACTACATATTCTCCCATGTTACTCCACGATTCTGTTCATCCTCCATGCTACACTGGGCTAACTTTTGCCCGTTATTTGTGATAATTATATAGGTAGAGATAGACAGATAGACAGATTTATGCTAATCTAATTATTCATCAGAAGTCATTAGGGAACACATATTTTAGTTAATATTCTCTGGTATTCTCTTCAGAATTTTTTTCTGAGCTAGTGTCCATGTTCTTGAAGAAAAACATCCTCTATTCACAGTGTGTACAGTTAGCTGTGTAGTAGCGATTAATCAAAGGCTAATGTTTCTGACTGGAATAATTCCATGTGTGTTATTTCATAGTCTTTATGTTTTCACTGTTGCTTTAAAATGTAGGAAGCAGAGAAACACTAAAGCAATAAAACAGGCAGCAATGTCCTAATGTTACTGCATTAACAACCCTACAGGATTACAGTGTTTTCCATGTTCCAGTGTTTAATGTGTCAAGTAGTCCGTCCTTGTATGTTTCATGCCACAGTAGAAATAAATGAAAGTCTCTGTTCCTGCAGCATTATACTCTATGCACACACACAAACATAGATAGAATTGTTTCTTTAGGCTAAAGAAACGCTATAAGGACACAACATGACCACAATATATAAAAAGACATGATGGACCTTACTGTGTGGTACTGAAGTACTAGAGGGGCTAGATAATTGGGATGTGTTTATGTCTAGGTCAAACATGGTGTGGTTCTTCAGCAGTATGTGGTATTCCTGAGTTAACAGCAATGACACAGACATAAAGAACATTGTAGTGTGGTTCTCTCACCAAGCAGAATAATTTATTGTATTACACTTGATTTGTCACACTGAGGTGGTTAACTCAAGGACATCATTATCTTCACAATCAAAATACATTTAGAAAAGAAGCCACTAGGCAGTTGCTGAATTCCATAAGTAGTTTATGCAAAGCCCAGTATTCTTTAATCAAATGTACTTGTGAATTAAGTCAAGTAGGTTTTTATTGTCATTTCTACCATATACACAGTACATAATAAAAACTAAACAATGTTCCTCCAGGACCATGGTGCAACACAAGAGCAGAACAGAACACAACACAAGTACAGACAGGACAGAACACAAGAGCAACAATACAACTAGACAAGACAAGACAACGTTCAGTGCAATTGACAATGACTACATTGAGGATAAATACAGTATTTGACCGGTACTGTATTCAAGCAGCAGGGGTGTGCAAGGATGCAGAACAGAGTTTACATGTGCAAAAAATGCAGGACATCAATAAATATGTGCAGAGTTTACATGTGCAAAAAATGCAGGACATCAATAAATATGTGCAATTTTAGAATAGTAATAAATATAATTGTGCAGTTTGTATCATTCTGGAAGTGGAGGCCTGTATGCTATGGAACCCTTTCCCAGATGGGCGGAGGGAAAAGAGAGTGCGTGAGGGGTGAGTGTGGTCATCCACAATGCTGGTGGCTTTGCAGATGCAGTGTTTGAAATAAATGTCTGTTACAGAGGTTACAGGGCTGTTCTCACAACCCTCTGTAGGGTCATTGCAGTTCCCGTACCAGGCTGAGAGTACTCTCTATGGTGCCTCTGTAGAACATGGTAAGGACTGGGGGCGGGAGGTGCGCTCTCCTCAGTCTCCGCAGGAAGTAGAGACGCTGTTGGGCTTTCTTGGTGATGAAGCTGGTATTGAGGGTCCACGTGAGGTCCTCCGTGATGTGAACACCAAGGAACTTGGTGCTCTGGACAGTCTTCACCGTGGAGCCGCTGATGCTCAGCGGGGAGTGATCATGTTGTGCCCTCCTGAAGTCAACAACCATCTCTTTTGTTTTCTCCATGTTCAGGGAAAGGTTGTTGGCTCTGCACCAGTCCGTCAGCCATTGCACCTCCTCTCTGTATGCTGCCTCGTCATTCCCGCTGATCAAACCCACCACTTGGTGATGTGGTTCGAGCTGTGCATTGCTGTACAGTCGTGGACAGCCTCAGGCTATCAGCAGCGTGCGCACCTCTGCAGTCATCCACGGCTTCTGGTTGGAGCGTGTGGTGATGTTCTTGGAGACTTCATCGATGCACTTGTTGATGTAGCCAGTGACTGACGCTGTGTACTCCTCCAGGTTGGTAGAGCCGCTGGGGGGGTCAGGGCTCAGTGCAGAATGTGTAAACATAGTCCAGTGTGTTTGTGCGCCTCGTCGGAAAGTCCATGTGTAGGTAGAATTTGGGAGGAACTGACTTGAGGTTTGCGTGGTTCATATCCCCAGCGATTATGAACAGTGAGTTTTGGAGCTGGCTGATGGCTCCGTACAGTTCTGGCAGCGCATTGTTTGTGTTAGCACTGGGTAAAATGTAAACGGTGATTATTAGCACGGTGGTGAATTCTCGCAGTAAATAAAATGGCCTACATCTTGTTTGTGTGTGATGTTTTGACAGACTTTTATTAGTTTCTATAGGAATTGTGCAGCAACAGAAGAGCTGGAAGTACACGGCAGGGGTCTGAAGTATAATAACTACAAACCTATTCATCCAACCTTCTGTCCATCCATCCATCCATCCATACATTCATTCACTCATTTGTTCATTTTTTTATTCATTCATCTATCCATCCAAACATCCATCCATCAGTTCATCCATCCACCCATCCATCCATCCATCCATCCACCCATTCATTCATCTATTCATCCATCTGTCCATCCACCCATCCAAACATCCATCCATCAATTCATCCATCCATCCATCCACCCATCCATCCATCCATCCATCCACCCATTCATTCATCTATTCATCCATCCGTCCATCCACCCATCCAATCGTCCATTCATTCGTACATTCATTCATTTATCTATCCATCAACCATCCATCCATCCTGGGTGTGCAAACAAGACGTGAAAAAAATATTCGAAAAATGTTTGCCAAAAAATGATTGACCATTTAATGCAGCAGAACATTGGCAGAGTCTCCCAGCTCTGCCTCGAAACTGGCCCAAGATACAGGCAGTCGTCCGCCTCCAGGCGGCTTCAGTAGGCGAGGAAATGTTAAGGAACTCTAATATGAGATGAATCATGGCTTAAACACCGGTAAAAACCCACCAGACTTCTGTGTCCCCGGACCCTCATAACTGTCTTTCCTCTTCAGCCCAAAATAAAAGTGCTCCCATCATTGAAAGTGAGAAAGCTATTCTATTAGTGCTGAGACGTGTTAGAACATTAAGCTCTCATAATGCTTAACAATATCAGGGATTTATTTTTTTCCCCACTACAGATGACTCCCTAGGTGAGCGGCGAACAAAAAAGCATGCTGTCGGCTGAGAGAGAGAGAGAGAGAGAGAGAGCAAGCGAAGGGGAGGGAGAGAGGAAGGATGTAGGAAAGCAATAAGGCTGCGTCGCGGCAGAAGTGAATTAGATTTGCTGCCACACTCTTTCTCATAAGTGTAATGAAGTCTTCTTCCTCCTGTGAGGGACGTTCCTCTGTGTGTGTGTGTGTGTGTGTGTGCGTGTGTGAGCGAGAGAGAGAGAGGGAGGTCTGGATCAATAGAAGCTGACAAGGCAGTGTCTTTAAGATTGTATGGGTTCAGGCTGAACTTATGATCCGCTACAGCTTCTCTCACAGTGGGCCGAAGTCCAAGAGACATTCGAGAAGTGACAGAAGAACAAGCCTGGGCTGCTGCAGTACAGAAGAGACGTGTAAATAAACCATGCACACATTTTTTCTGTTCTGTGAAGATGTAGAATCAAAGAACTGACTCGATTTGTGTTTTATCGTACAGCTCTGTCCAAGAGACTACACTTCAATTCGATCATTTTCAGGTAAAACTGTCATTATCCCTTCAGTTTGTCCATCCATCGACTTCTGGGCTGCTTATGCAAACCAGGGTGGTGAAAGGTGGAGAAACACCCTGCATAGGTCACCAGGCCATCACAGGCACCTAGGGGCAGCTTAGCATCTCCAATCCACCTCATGTTCCTGGAAGCTCCTGGTGGAACCCTTCTCAGAAACAAGGAGAACATGCAAGGACGACACAGAGAGGACACTCTTCACCCACAGCTGAACCCATCATTTCTCACCGTGAGATGACAGCACCGAACCAAGATGAGTAATTAACTTTTCAGTATCATTCAAAAAGCAAGACGCATACACTATGGATTCGTTTCCTGACACATTTCCTTCCAAATGCAATGGGTCCAGCATCAACAATTGTCTGGGGCAGGTCCAGGTCACAGTGGTGAAAATCACTTTAAGCTTTTCCTTTACATTCCTGTCTTTTCTTTCATGTTCACACACACACAGATGGTTTAATCCAGTTGTGCACTGATTAAATTTAGCCAGTCATGTTGTTAGTAAATGTTTGTAGAGCACGATGTTCATCAAAGATGCTGAAAAAGGGGGAGCATGTGGCAAAACATTACTCATGTAAAAGAAGGAGCGTTCTTGAGTGGATTTTGACCCGGCAACACTGGAGACATTGGACATTTTTTCTCCGCCTTACTTTAACTAGACTAGTGTTACTAGTGTACAGATGAACTTTACAGTGCCAGCTACTCATTTTCTACTTTCGCATCAATGTCAAAGAACCTTGTGTATTCAAAAAGGTGACTTCAAAGGAAGCTCAATGTACCATCTATTGTACCATGAATCATTTTAGATCATTTCTATTCATTCATTCATCACAAAACTATGACAGAGTGTGAGAAGCAGCGTAAACCAGAGTAAACCAGGGCTGATCGGAATTCAAGTTGGCCTGTAAAATGAATAATTAAAGCATTCATGTAAATCTGCCACAAACTGACTAGCCTGAACTTGAACTTGATATTGCAACAGTTTCATGGATCTCCTACTTTCTTAGTGGAAGGAATATTATAGTATGCCTGACACACTTTTCTGGGCTTTTCTGCTTTCCTCCTTTTCGTCATGTTCCAAAAACATCACCTAAAAGCAACAGAACACTCCAGGCCATGTTTTACCATGGAGAACACCACTGCAACGATCTGACTGAGCCTGAAACCGAACCGCTCCTTTTGTTGAAGTGTATGCAGTATCTGTGATCTTTACCTTTGTGGGACAATCAAATTAATGACTCGGTCTCTTATGACGTGTGTGGAATTGTCACACAGTGGCACATAAGAGTCATTTTAGTGCTTTAGTCATTCCCAGATGCTGTGAAAGTGCACTTTATTATAAGTTTTCAACCAGTTCTGTTATTAACCGTTATTACCTCGACGATAGGGAGGCTTATTGATCCTCGTGAGATAACAATCAAATCAATAAATGACTCACTTCCCGTAATATGACGTGGAATTGCCATGAGGATACACTTACTAGCACAGAAGAGTCGTTCTGATGCCGCACGGCTGTAAAAGCGGCACACACTTAGCGACGTGCGGGTAAAGTCAGCATTCACTGTATTAGCAGATTGGCACTGAGTCCATTATTGCCACGTTTTAAGTAGTTTATCTATGAAGAATCAATCAGGTATTGAATGAGTCACATCCCGTCATAATGGCGCATGTGAGGATACAAACATATTCACACACAGAAGACTCAGTCTAATGCCTCAGCAAACACAACTTTGTGGAAGAATCAGTCAGCTAATAAATGAGTCACGCAACATACGGCACTCGGTGCCTGAATTTTAATGAGGAAGAAAACAATGGGGCACACAAGACTCATTCTAGTGCTTTGCTATAGGAGTTGGGAACTATGTTTGATTGAAGCTTATATGGAGCACTTTATTTGAAAGCTACCTACAAAGGAAATTCATATCAGAATCAGAACACTGTATTGAGGAAATTGCTGATGCTACGACTGCTCAGACTTACAGACAAGACAAGAATAGTGTAAAATATAGCATAAAGTCTAAATAAAACTCCACAGGAAATATTATGAAAATGCTTGGTATTAAATATACGTTCATGTATACACTGTGTTAGACTGGAGAGTGTAAAAACTACTGAAAAATTGCTTTAGTAGTTAACATAAATAGTGGTTTGGAGTTCTTCTTTATACCAAGGCTGTTGTTGCACATACGCAATATCTATATAACTAACAGTAGGGCACATAAGTAGTGATATTGCACACAATAAGACTATTACACATAATATAAAGCTCTGAAAAGAAGTAAGAGACCACTGCAAAAGTGTTCTGTTTCTCAGGTTTGATCTTTTATAGCTGCAGGTATTAAACTAAACAGCTTTGCCTTAGTTTTTAAGAACTGCTGACAATATTTCTCCTAATTTCCAAATAAAAATATTGTTCTTTAAAG
>JBBPCY010000032.1:14711370-14723531 GCA_037974405.1 Brachyalestes nurse | reverse complement strand
CCTCTCTCTCTCTCTCGCTCTCTCAGTCCCTCTCTCTCTTTCTCTCTCTCTCTTGCTCTCCCTCCCTCTCTCTCTCTCTCTCTCCCTCTATCCCTCTGTCTTTCTCTCTCCCTCTGTCTCTCTTTCCCTCTCTCTCTCTCTCCCTATCTCTGTCTCTCCCTCTCTCCGTCTCTCTCTCTCTCTCTCTCTCTCTCTCCCTCTCTCTCTCTCTCCCTCCCTCTCTCTGCAGTGTGTTACCCATTACACTCAGTGTCTACATGGCCTCAGAAATCATCCCTCAAATTCCTGGAAACATTCAAGATTAATGCACCGCCTCACAAGCCTCATATAAAACTGTATGAATGGACTTTAATATTAAATAGGTTTGCCTTTAGGAGATGAACCTCTTCCTGCTTATTCTTTCTCATCTCTCTCTCTCTCTCTCTCTCTCTCTCTCTCTCTCTCTCTCTCTCTCTCTCTGCTTGCTAAGCATTTGAGGGAACGTCTGTAATGTCCTGTGATGAGTTATGGCTGTTATACTGTGAGCGGAGCTTTAATTTGTCCGATGTTCACGCTGCCGCACGCTCAGAAATACGGCCCTTTGTGCCAGAAAAGAGCAGGGAAATTGCACGAATGCAGCACGTTTTTGGACACACTTCATTTGTAACCTTCTCTCTGTGCTGGAAGGGGCTGAAGAGAGGCCGGAGTCCAACGAGCTTCTAATTTAATTAGCTCTTCAGGTTATCCGCAATGGTGAGAGCATGACATTATGGGGATCCTCCTTCATTAGCTGGGAATGGTGACCTTAAGGAAACCCGAAACAACACGAACCTGCTCTTCTTGAGGTTATTTATACCTTATTTCAGATCACAGACCTCATTTCAGATCAGTTCACACACACACACACACACACACACACAATGGGATTTTGCGGGTAGTGAATCAATCCACCTAAAAAATACAGCTACTGCAACAAACACAAATACGAATCACAACATTTTTCATTATGCAGCAGAAGCCCAGCTGAATCAGCTGATGTCTCACTTTCTAACCACGTCAGATTCACATACAGAACCCAATCATTACCATATTATTATAATATTTTTACGCTAAAATGTGTATTATTGTATATACTGTATGTTCATGGCCATTAGACCAATAGAAATGTAAAAATACACACACACACACACACACACACAAACACACACATTTATTTTTTCAGTGTGTGTGTATTTTTACAATATTTTTGGTGTCATTCTAATTAGAAAAATACCACTGAAATACCATCCGTTCATTCCTTGATCCATTTGCAGTCCTACTTATACCATTTCATAGAGAGATAACAGCAGTGGCTTCAGAATTAAATCATGAGCGGGGGGTGGGGTGGGGTGGGGGGGTGATGTGGGGGGGGCATGAGCATGAATAAAATATTTATTACTTTCTAATATTCAGAATCAGGGGCTTGTGGCTGGTTACTTTACTCAGACTGGTTCAACAGCTGAAGCAAGGCTGCTGACACTTAGGGGACTCCCTGATATCTTTGATGGACAGATGGATTGATGGATGGATGGATGGATGGATGGACAGATGGATAGGTAGATGGACAGATGGATGGGTGGATGGATGATGGGTGGATGCAATTCTGCATGTCAAAGTGATCACTTAACCTTGAGGAATCCCAGTAATGCTAGTAGTTACCATAGATAGATGGATGGATGAATGGATGGATGGATGGATGGATGGATGGATGCAGTTCTGTTTGTCAAAGGGATTGCTGAATCATTTCCCAAGAATTCCAGTAATGCTTGATGGATGGATTGATGGATAGATAGATAGACAGGTGGATAGACAGATGGATGATATAGACATACAGATGGATTGATGGATGGATGGATGGACAGATGGATAGGTAGATGGACAGATAGATGGGTGGATGGATGGATGGACGGATGGATGGATGGATGGATGGATGGATGGCTGGATGAATGGATGGATGGCTGGATGGATAGATAGGTAGATAGACAGATGGATGGATGAGACAGACATATAGATGGATATATAGATTATATAGATATATAGATGGGTGGATGAATGGATGGATGGATGGAAGGATGGATAGAAAGATGGGTGGATGGATGAATGGATGGATGGATGGATAGAAAGATGGGTGAATGGATGAATGGATGGATGGATGCAGTTCTGTTTTTCACAGTGATTGCTGAACAGACAGAAGGCTGATGTTTGGTTCACACTATTCATATAATCCACCTCTAGCACCCACTAAACCTGAGTGAAGAAACAAAAGCAGCAGTAAAAAAAGGCAAAAGGCAAAGTCATCCAAAGTTTACATTATAATTTACAATTATGAAAAAAAAGCTCCCAGCTTTCCTTAAATATCCCACATCATTACTTTGATAAACTACAGACAGCAGGCTGCATTAGTTCGTGATTATTACATATTTTTTATACCCTGTCAATAATTCCCAGCAGCCCCATCTGTAATCAACTGAGAGTAAATAATTGCCGGCACACAGTGTTTACCAAAGTTTAGCACAAAGGCTGTGTCGGAGGGGGGCGCGGGGGGAGTGTGTGACTAACAAAGAGCTTAGTCATGGTGGGCCAGTGTTGTGTCACTCTCGTGGGTGTCTCGGTGTGGGAAATAATGGGGGACATCAAAGTCATTTTGTCAGTCACAGCAGCACACAGTGCACTGAAAGGCTTCCAAAGCAACACTGGAGTCGTCGGAACTCTCCAATCCAGGCACAATTAACTTATTTGTTACATAATCGCTCATAGAAGGCATTTAACCTGCCGCTGTTGTGGTAATAAAACAATTCTAAGAATGTCATTAAAAACAATTTTGAAATCAAGTGTCCATTGTTAGTGCTTTCGGAGGTGTACAGGGGTCAGCATGGGCACTCTGACCGATCTGCGGCTACGCAGCAAGCTGTGCTGCACTGTGCTCTGACCCCTTTCTGTCAGAACCAGCATGAACTTTTTCAGCAGTTTGTTCTGAAAAAGCTCTCCTGTGGAATCAGACCAGATTGGCTGGCCTTCACTCCCCACATGCATCAATTAACCTTGGGTGTCCATGACCTTATCACCAATTTAACAGGTGTCCTTGCTTTTTTTAACATAATGCCACCTGCACGTTACACTGTAAAGTACATGCAAAAAGACAAAAAGAAAGGCCTTCTTGTTACACTGAATTACATTAAAAGTAATGGATGAACAGGTTTTGTCCTGAACAGGATCACTGCTCAGACAGTGACAAGCGACCTTTTTCACAACTTCCGCATTTTTGACCGGAAATACATAATCGTAGTTTATCTTTACTTCTGCCAGTATACAAAAATGGCCCAAGCAGCGATCCCTTGTTCTTGTAGCATACCGGAGTTTTACAGGGACCCTCAGCTCCCCCAGACCTATAGAACAAAGCCCTCCTCCGAGTAAAATCGGCACGACGGCCCCGTGTGCATGGAGCTTGCACGCGGAATAGCTCCGCAGGGAAAGCACCAATACCCGTCAAACTTCACAGTCAGATAGAGCTCCATGAAAACTCTCCACTGTTTCCAAACTATTTACAATAGATAGATAGATAGATAGATAGATAGATAGATAAATTGGTAGATAGATAGATGACACTATATGGACAAACATATTGGGACACCTGACTGGTTCACCAACAGCCATATATATATATATAGAGTGATCTTGGAGAGTAATAGAGTAATCTTATAGTGTAATAGAGTGAAAGAGAGAGTAATCGAGTAATTTTATATATATAGTAATAGAAACACAGATGTATTTCCCTCTGGCCATAACTCCTCTGGTGGAAAATTAAAAACAGTTTAAGGCAGCGTTAAGGGACCGAACTCTGAGAATGGATCACCAACAAAATGCTCGTTTCAGGGTTCAAAATAAGAATCAAAAACTTTGTCAAAGTGGCTAAAATCAAAAGGAAAACTACAAACAAAACATTCAAAATAAAAATAAAAATAAGCTGCATGATGTTTTCCCCTTTGGCCCAGTTCACAACTCCTCTAACGACACCCATCTCAGAACATTTCAAGAGAAGCTGAACCACCGACGTCTTCATGCTTTTTCGGAGATGTATGAAAACTCTCGTCTCATCTTTTCAGGCCACATGCCACGCTGTGTCGCCGGGCGGGGACAGGAACGTAAGTCACTCGACTTCACCGAGTGATGATATAGACCTCCGACTGAGTCACCGCATGAAGCAAAGCAATAGAACACTGGAGCTGAATGGTTCCTCCCGAGACGGCAGCCCTCGGTGTCGGCCATGCACTCTGAGTCATGAACAGCGTGCCACAAATTGCATTTGATCCCGACTCTGCGACACATCTACACATTGTGTTCTGTGTTTTAACCCATGGGTGTTTCTCCGACCGAACAGGCAGTTTAAGAACAAATGTCAATGTTCTTGTGACGGCCTTCTCCACCGTCCCTCTGCGAACAAAACCGGCATCTTTCCAGACGCTGGAGAAAAAGTCCTTCCTTCAGTGGCTGGTCTGCACACGCACCTCGGGCACCTTCCAGACATTTTAGTTTTCGCTACGTATCGATCAGACACTGTCTTTTACCATTTCCAACAAGCAGAGGTTTAAGGGCATCGAGTTCACAACAAAGTGAAACGCACAGAAAGTGAAAGCGGAGGAATGCTTGGAAAGGTCTTTATAGGTCGCTGTTATCACAAATCAGATAAACACATTCATGTAAAGCATCAAAACATTTCATTTAGAGGAAATGAATATTCTAAATAAGATTTTTTTTTCTTCTTCCAGACAAAACTGAGATAGGTTTAACATCAGTATGAGACTTTGACCACTTTCTCCCACTTCTTAAATTCAGCCCCTGAGAAAGAGCTTCCTCTAATCTCGGCCTGATCCCAGTTTAAGATCTTCAAATGAAATGTATTTTCTCTCACTGCCCTGATCTTTATTTGTCTGAGATCATCAGATCTTCAGATAAACCAGTGGAAAACTTGGTTGGCTTGACTGTGCCAGTGATCAAATTCAAGTCTCAACTACCAAAGCAGGAGAACTTCTGTTATAAGTAGATTTTTTCTTTTGCTCCTTATTTCTCCTAAAGGTGGGTTTAGGAGAAACCAATCAGACTCAATAATCTCCAAATAAGAAGATGATTTATTTCTGGTGAGACAAAAAAAACTCCCCAGGGAAATAATAATAACTAGAAATCTGAATTTCCTGAGCAAAATTCCCGGATGGTGTTACCAGGTGATTATTATGGTATTTAAAGTGATTGCTTGAGTTTTGATAGTGGGTTGCTAGGGTGTTGCTAACCAGTTCCTGTGTTATTTGAGTTAACTTCTAAGGTGCTGCTAGACAGTTGCTTTAGAAGCTCAGCTGATTGCTAGGATGTTGCTAGGCAGTTGCTATGGTATCCCAGATGTTTGCTAGGATGTTGCTATGGTATCCCATGCGGTTGGTTTGGTATTCCAGGGGGTTGCTAGGATGTTGCTATGATAGAATATGCGGATTCTATGGTGTCCCAGGCGGATGCTAGGATGCTGCTAGGGGGTTGTGGTGTTACAGTGTGCCTAGTGGTTGCTAAGGTGTTGCTATGGTATCCCAGGTGATTTTCCTGGTGGCTGCAAGGGTATGCCAAGGTGGTCACTTTGCATTGTGGGATCACTAAAAGCTATATTTTTGATCATTTATTATCTGGAAAAGATGGCAAGCGTAGGTTCTAAGAGGTAAAGATCAATAAAGTAAGTTTTCTGCATAATTCATCACTGGGATCTAAGCAAAGGCATCAGAAGTGGTTTGATGCTAAATGCTTAATTGCAGAGAAGCCTACCAGCTGAAAATGTCTTTACAGTGGTGGTGAAAGGAACCAGGAGTCCTAATGTCTACAACACAAATATAACCATTTACTATACAAACCCATCAGTGAACCTACACAAATCCAGAAAAGTATGTTTTAGTGAGACTATTTTGCCTCACAATATTCTGTGTGGACCCCTCCACCATTAATAGGCTAAAAGCTTCTCAAACCTCTGGTAAAACAGCATCTCAGGCATCAGGCAGCACATTCATAACCAACGCAATAACTTTCTATTAGGGAGCTTTCAGAGGCTGACATCTGGTTCCATTCACCACCACTGTGAACAATTCTGACTTGAGCGAAGCATTTTACACCCTCTCTGAATGACTTTGTTTACATCTTAACCACTTAATTATGCTGGAATCATGCTGGAATTCCCCTTTAACAACCCAAAGTTTGGTTTGTAATGTTAACCCAGCACGCCCCTCATGAGATCCGCATTTAGCGATGTTTTTTATCCGTACGCAATATCTTTCATATGCTGTTACTTTCAGAGAAAGCCGAAAGTATATCTTGCCTTCTTCCCTGGAGAAAAACAGTCGAGTGAATAAGACATTGTTTTCATGAATACAAATCATATGAAATTAAACCTTCCCTGCGCACGTTACCAAAATGTCGGACTCCAGGGGCCCAGAAGTCGTTTCTAGCGGTAACGGAGCGGCAGGTATGGGATGCACTTGAGAACCAGCAGCCCTCCTAGAAAATGAGATGTTTCCCCTCAAGGGAGCTTTGTCCTGTGTGCCAAAAATTCTGACTAAATAAATGAGAAAGCGCTGCACAGGCCAATATGTGTGTGTGTGTGTGTGTGTGTGTGTGTGTGTGTGTGTGGGCAGTTGCTGTCAGAACGGGCGGTGCGGATCAATGGTGTGGACAGAGACAGGCTGCCAAGTCGGACCAGACCAGAGACGGTCCACTTTAGCATCCTTTCACTTCCACTTCCACTGTCTTCTCTTACTGTTTGGGTCTCTCTCTCCCTCTCTTTCTCTTCATGTACCTTCTCCATTAACCCTTCAGTGAGGGAGTTGTTTTAACAGCTCTATCCGATGTGTTGTGAGATTTTGCTTGTGCACTAAAATTCGACAATTGCGCCACCTGACTGCACAGAGCAGCTAAACATGTCCTTGTCACTGTGACGATGTTCTTCTCGATGCTGGTGCGACAGGATGATTATGTTTGCTGTACAAGAGCACAAGCTGTGGTTGCTGTGGTTACTGTTCCATAGTAGTTATAAATGAATACGGGTGACAATAAATGCTCCATAATGATGATTTAGACAGACAAAGACAACAGCTCGGCAGCATCATTTGCTTTTGTTACCTTCCCAAGTGTTGCGTCGTGCAAAATGTAAAGATTTGTTTTACAGCATCAGGCCGCGAGTCCGTTGTGTGTGTTGTGCTTTTGAGTGTCCTGCACAGCTCTTCCTCCATTTGTTCAGTTGGTGCATCAACTGTTCAGACCCAGCCTGAGTTTAGAGTGATTTGGTTATTGATCGACTGTCGGTATAAATATGAAACTCTGAGTGTAGGGATGATGGTGTATAAGCTGAAATCTTGAATCGTCATAGAAAGTGGTGGAATGTTCATTATTGAATGTTATACACCAGTGTGACTGTAAGCTTTAAGGGAAAGTAGTTAGACGACACAACTCTGTTACTCTGCGTGTTGAAGGGTTAATGATGTTCATCACTTTGGTTGATTGTGTCCTTAAAACAACTTTAGCGACCTTCTAGGGTTCATCCTCAAAATGCCTTCATGATAAAACCAGCAGTTACATGTCATACATGTACGTGTTTCCCACTGATCTGAAATAAGCATGACAGGTAAGAGCAAGGTGGTATAATTACATGAGAGGACATATAGAGTCCCAGTCTCAATATTCTTCGCAATGAATTTGGCATAAAATGGGTATTTGGGAAAATGGTAATTGGGTAAATGGTAATTGGGTATCAGTTATTTTATCAATGTGAAAATATGTTTGAGAGGGGTGTCCAATGTAAACGTATACCTTCTATGGAAGATATAATTGTCGAGGAGGAATCTGGAACCGAACCTGTGTTCTCCTCACCAGCCCACACAATATTAACTACTTTTATAAAAACAGAACAAACATTTATTCTAATGTTCACTTTGCTATCAGAAAGACACTTTATCACACACTGAAAAATAGCTTTAAACTGTTTGCAAAGGTCCTTTTGCACAGTCCTGTAAATAGGTGCTGACCAGTCTGTTTGAATAAAACATATATATGAACACATGCCAGTCTGTGTGCATTATTTGCAGTTTATTTAGTGTTATATAGGTTGTCTTGGGTATTACAGGTGTAAAAGGTATTAGAAATAATGAGCTTGCTTCTTGAAGTCTGAATTGTGTTCATAGTCTATGTTTATATATAGTCTCACAAGACTTCTGCCTGTCCTTCAGATGGCTGCTGCATTTTATCCATTAACTTAGACAATAACCGCCTCCCTGGACAAGAAAAGGCCATTTGACTGACATGCAAAATAGTCCAACACAGACTGCTGTTCTAGGATGAGGTGTAGGTGGGCGATTGTCAAAATGGAGCCACCATCGAAATAAACCACAACAAATTGCTGTGCTATTGTCAGCCAACAATTGGGAATGTCTCACTAAAGCCTCACTACGTCCTTGAAACTGCTTGAATAACTTTTTGTAGATGCGATCCCATGATGCACACAATCTGATCTCAGAGATCCAATCAGAATCCAGCTGTGAACTCACGACCCTTTGCACACACACATGGGTGTTCTTAAAACAGCAGGCTTGTTGTTGGCTAACTGCCCTTTTGTGTGTCCTTTTCTATGGGGCCGATCTGAATGCAACAATGGGGTCAGTTTAGCTTACTGTAGATACTCACTGTTTACGTCAAGTAGTGTTTGAGGCCTAATTTATAGATACTATGTCAAGCAGCATGGTGTAAAATGGGCTTAAGGCAAAGTAAAGCTTCTAAGAAAACAACTGAAAGGGCAAGAGATGGACTAGAGTCAATCATTAATCAGTTGTTTAGAAGGAAAGGTCATCTTCAGGGTATACAGAAATGGGGAAAAGTCTTAGCAAACAGGTTACACAGGAAAAATCATCTTTCTGCAGGCAAAGTTAAGATTAGAATAACTGAAAAGAAACTAGAACACAGTGAAAAGTATCTGTTTGTGAGGAGAACACAGGTTCGGTTCCAGGTTCCTCCTCGGTTCCTCCAGCCATTGAAATACTGAACAGAACATCACTATTTAATGTAGAATAGTATTTGTATTTATTATTTTTTGTTTGTTTTAGTGTATTTACTAACACTAATGTGAAAACACTCATTGCTCATCTAAATATTATTTTCAGAGGTACCTATGATTTTTGCACAGGACTGTATTTTGATGTGAAAAGTATTTCCCCAGTAATACCTGGCAGTTTCTACCCTTGGGTAAACCTTAACACCCTGAAGGTTGCTAAGCTAAACGCTGAGACATAACTACGGCCACACGGGGCAGGTTTTGTACAGTGTCAACTTTTTCCATTTCCAACATGTGAGAGGCTGAACCATCTTTTGTCCATGTCAACTGTTTTCCTTACACCAGTTTAGTCTGTGCTGCTCAGTAAGCACATTAACTTCTCTTCGTTAAGAGGGAACAACGCCCCCACCCCCCCCCCCCCGCAAGCGAGTGTTCATTCTAGGAAGCATTATTTCATACAGGATGCCCAGGAGGAGAAAGAAAGTAAAACCATTTAAAGTTAGTGTTCCCTGGCACTGGTCACCAACTATGATGTAAAAAGAAATGCTCCCATTAAGCCTGAAAAGCCCAGAAGAGTGTTCTGGGATCTAACGGCTCTGTGGAGACGGGCGACGAGTGGCGCTGTTCGAGCTGCGAGAGAGACGCCGAACTTTCTCGGCAGATCATTAAGATGAGTCACTGCCCAGGTCTCAGCGGCTTCGACTCCGAACAGCCAGTTTAAGGACGCGCTCAAATGTCAATGTTCCTGTGAAGTGCTTCACAGCCGCTCCTCGGCAAACAATCCAACCTCAGGTCCCCGTGCAGCTCCCGCTCGGAAAGTCTTTCGCTGTGAGACATCTCAGGCACCTTTCAGACATTTTAGAGTTGGCTTTGTATTGATCTGACAGCTTCTTTTAACATTTCTAACAGGTCGGGATTCAAGGGCGCAGAGTTTATTTGGGAGCGAAAGCACGCGAGAGGGGGTCACGCCATGCAGGTCCGTCACTGTGAGAGCAAATCAGCGACACGTTTCGTCTCATTAAGGACGAGTCACTGCTAACCTTGAGTCCTCTCTGCGCTCTTTCGAACGCGTGGAGACTCTCCGCGAAGCCGAGGACGCCCTCAGCGTCAGAGTAATAGTCTTTAAAAACATCATAACTACGATGCACCAGGAGGGCGCTCGCCGGAGCCTGACGCGAGGAAACGGAGCGAGAGAAGAAATGAACCTGCTGCGTGTAATGGCTCACGCGGCTCGATGTGTCGAGTCGCACCGTGCGCCATGGAGAGAAGTTAATGTATGTTTAGAGGATGCTGAAATAAACGATGGCTGACTGGGGTTGGAGTATGCTGTAATTTTCCTGTTGTTACAGCGACATCAGTCACGTCTGCAGGCTCACGCCGCTCTGGTCGCGATGATCTTTCACACGAAGCTTCATGGAGGAAGAAAAAAACAGTGTGGAGTCCTTTATTCCATACAATTACAGAGAATTCTGCCTGTGTGTCTTTGATTGTAGCTTACAAACCATGATCTAATCTGATTTAATACATTTCGAAAGGACTGCACTTGTTACAAACATCTGTTAGGCTAAAGTTCTACTACTACTTGAGATCTGAAATGGGTGTAGAAAATAATCACATTTTGTTGCATTCCAGTCTGAAATGAAGATCTACGGCTATATTTACTCATCGCAACATATAAGTGGAATACATGATAACAACAGTTTAGGAAAAATGATACAAATTAAAAAACAGGATCACTGAGATCACCCCCTGCCTAAAAATAATTGTAAACTCAACCGGGTGTAACTAATCACGTTCTCCTCTGCACACCAAGCTAACTGGCTTCCACCTGTGATCAACTGTAATCATTTTCATTCTTTCAGCAATTCCTGGAGCATTCCAGTGCTTGGTAGTGAAACTGAAGGCAAATAATCAACTATGGCTGGCAAAGCACTGTGAAAAGAGCTCAGGGATAAAGTTGTGGATGGACACAAGTTAGGAGATGGATACAAAAACAATCAAAGGCTCAAATATTGCAAAGCCTGGATGTGCAAAGTTGGTGGAGAAGTATCCCAGCACAGTCGAGGAAGTCATTAGGTGGTTCCACAAAGTACTGACCCAGTCAAACACCCCAGTTTTTAATGTATTATTATTAGTTACTGTTATTGTTTTTGTTGTTATTATTGTTATTATTATGGTTGTTGTTTTTGTTGTTATTATGTTGCAGATGGTTGACGAATAGTAACAGATGGGCTACAATGTGTGATTGTATCTGAATGTTGGGTCTCACTTTTAATTATTTCATAAACTCGTTGCTGTTAGAAGTTCCAAGCAACTGTGTTAGACCTTAAAACGGGGAAGATGTGAAGTCAGGTGAGGTGAGGT
Organism: Brachyalestes nurse; assembly: GCA_037974405.1. Taxonomy (NCBI): domain Eukaryota; kingdom Metazoa; phylum Chordata; class Actinopteri; order Characiformes; family Alestidae; genus Brachyalestes; species Brachyalestes nurse. The sequence goes on along the minus strand of JBBPCY010000032.1, from coordinate 14,712,082 downwards.
GAGGCGAGGTGAGGTGAGGCGAGATGAGGTGAGGTGAGGTGCTGGAGTGTCGATGGAGAAGATATGTGGGTTAAGTTCTCTCGCCGAAGGCTAGTCCTGATTTCTTGATTCTCAGTGGATTCAGGGTCATGCGGAGGCCGAGGCTTTTGGACACTCTCCTAACTCCCCTCCCCCGCACACACACACACACACACACACACACACACACACACACCTACCCACTGGGGTATACCATCGATCCGCTGCGCTTGACCTAGTCACGGCAGCCTGCGGGATGGTAAATCCTTTAAATCCGCTTGGGAGCGGAGCGGGACTCAGGGTTGGGCGGGAGCCGACAAAACCGGTGACTCTCGCATCGAATGACCATCGACCTGCTGCCGCCCCACCGTTCGACCTCTGACTTCTGCCCTCGATCACTCAAAGGCTCTAAGTGGGGCAGAGGAAAAAGACTCAAGGCGGCTTTGATGAATTCAGATGAGTTAATTATTAATTAGCTTGGGAATCATTATTGAATATTTGATTTAGAGTGATAGATTTTTAACTACACCATCGCTGGACGGTAACCATTACAGTTTGACTTATATTAGTCTTAAGCTGCCCCCATTTCTTCATGTTTCTCTTCCAGAGATCCAGACTTTTAATGTGTTCTTGAGGAACAGTTCTCCAGGCTTCCTGAAGGACTTCCAAAGACTCTCATTTCCAGTCCAGTCCC
>JBBPCY010000032.1:14691039-14707530 GCA_037974405.1 Brachyalestes nurse | reverse complement strand
GATAGATAGATAGATAGATAGATAGATAGATAGATAGATAGATAGATAGATAGATAGATAGATAGATAGATAGAGAACTGGAGAGAAAGAGAGAGACGCTATTAGCATGTAATTCCCGTTGGTGTCCTCTAGGGGGATCAGATCGTAATAAATGTCTTCTCGCTACACCAAATTCACCTCGTGCGTATGGAAAATTTTCTTTTCAAATGTTTAACGCATCAATATTTTCTTCTTTCGTTTTGTACACAGATATATTCTCTTGATCTTTGCTTTACTGTCTGATCTGCATTTTCCATCCTCTACGCCCGTCCTTTAATCATAGAATGAAGCGAGATGCACTTCTGCACACTTCTCCGAGGTGTCCAGCAGGGGGCGCTCATACAGCAAGAGTGGCAGAAAAAGAAGCTGTACCTTCATTTCAGAAGAGAACTTTCCACAATTGTGTATACACACACACCCACCACACACACACACACCTACACACACACACACTCACACACACACACACACACACACACACACACACACCCCACACTCACACACCACACACACACACACTCACACACACAGTCTGAACTCCCAGAATCATGAAAGACAATTGATGTGGCTACAACCACAACCGCACACACACACACACACACACACTGCCTCAAACATACACACAGCCAACAGTTTCAGTAGAACGTTCATAAAATGCTCTCTAAAAAGGAGAAGCCACACAAAAGGTTCTTTGTGTGACGCCACAGAGGCACCACTTCCGGTTCTTTACAATAGTGGTTCTCAAACTTCAAGGGTGTCCCTGAGAAGCCTTTGACAATCTTTTCATAAGTGTGGAGAACCTCTTTAAAGAATCTCCACATAATATAACATTTCTAGGAGGAACCCTTAAGTTGGTGTAGAACGTAAAGCTTCCTAAAGTCTTGAGAACGTTCTTCACACTCCTGAATGTCTTTTTCTTTGGTCCTTAATGGAACCCAAAGTGGTTCTTCAATGGTATTACTCAAAGAACCCTTTGCGGACTCACACAAACTCGACGGATCATCTGTGACAGAACCAACATTTTTATTTCCCATTCATTTACCATAAACAAAGTTTGACACAATACATAAAGAATACACTGTTATAAATACCAAAAGCCCAACATGCGTCCCCTCCCAAATAACACAATAGTCTCAATATACTTATAATATATAATGTGTAACAATAACATAAAAACAAACCATTTTGTGTTCTTCATAAATAGGAATATTTACAACGGCATGTTGGCCTTGATTATTTTTCCAACATGCATTCAAAATATAAAAATAGAAATCTGATTGCTTAAATGTATGTACACGGGCATTTTTTTTATAAATATAAAGACTACAAATTGTATTTTTAAAATACAAAGATAAATACACTCACATTGTGTACACTGTGTCAAAAAAAACAAACAAGAAATCCATACATCATTTGGATATTTAGCATTCACAAAACACAGAACGTTCAGAAATGCAACTTTAACGACAATTGCAGGTCTGTGATTTATTTTTTTTAATCATTTTTAAATACCCCTTATCCCTTGTGTAGAAAACAAACATGGCAAGTCTTTTCAGGAGTGTTTTTTACAAAGCAGGATCTCTTGGTTTACCCAGAGAACTTAAACCAAAAGATAACTCGAGCCTGAAGATTAGGAGAAGAGATAAAAGACGGTTTTATAGGGAAATACATACTTTTGGCTTAATGCTGCCTTCATGTGCTACTGGAAATGGCCCAACGTCCAGTTGCTATTAGCTTCCGGTCATATATTAATGTTGCAGTGGGTCTGTTTTCATTGGGTTGTAGCAAAAAATTGTAAATCAATAAATAAAGAAAACACATTTACTGACATGTCATGAAAAAACTAAATTTCAGACTGGTGCTATAACACCTAGAGGGCAGTAGTGGGTAAAGTTTGTTTACTTGGGCTCATGGCTGGCAGCAGCTGGAAGCAAGATAGCTAATCAGCAAATTTGATCTACTCACAATTAAATTACTAATCACAATTGTTTATCAATTATTAAGCCTAACTCCCAAGTTACTTAAATTACCAGGAACGTCCCTTTACGTAAGGTTTCTGACTTGATATTGACCTTCGCCTTGTCATCACGAAGCAGACAATTTCAGGGGTCAGTAACTGGTACTACTTTATTTTTTCTAATGCAACCTGCTTTTAGCAAATAGTCCTTTTCTTACCAGAAGGGCCGGTTGCATTGTGCACATTTTTACAACGTTAAGAAGATTCCAAAGTACATCAAGCTAGCTAACTAGCTAACCATGCTTTCGACTACAAAGTACTTTACTTTGCATTCAAATACGACGTGGGAACCAGGACCAGAATGTGAAGGCAACATAAGTTATCTAGCTTCACTTAGAATCTGGATATGAAATACGCCCCCCAGTGGCCGGATCTCTAGCTCTGCCGTACGTCTTGCAGGAGCTTATTGATCTCCGCCACCAGTTCGCTGGCGTCCATGATTTCGCTGCGGCTGTCGCAGCGTTTGCCCTGCAGGTGGCCCAGAACCGACTCCAGCTCGTCCTCCTCATGGTTCTCGGGGATTTCCTCCATGGCAGGGAGCCATTTCGAGCAGGAGGCCGACACTGGGATGGGTGCTGGCAGAGGTGCGGGCAGAGGCGCCACCAGAGCAGTCATGTGACTGGCCGGGGCATGGGCGTGGCCAGGATTCTGGAAGTGTGTGTTGGCAGCCCAGGCAGCCACACCTTGCTGGTAGGAGGCGGGGCTTGGTTTACCAGGCAGGTGACCTTTCCTCCTCTCCAGTGACCCAAAACTAGCCGGGCAGGCCGACGCACCCCCTGTCTCTCCGACCTCCATGTAGGAGTCCATAGAGGACGGGAGGAGCCTCTGGAAGACACTGTTCATTTCAGACAGCAGTGAGGTGGTCCCACACAGGTCCTCTCCTTTCCCCGCCTCGCCTTCTTCCTGCCCCTCCTCATCGTTCTCTTTGCCGAAGGTGGAGAAGCTCTTCTTTCTCAGGGTGGACTCTCCAGACTGGGGGTCCTCTGGGGCTGCCGGGCTCTGCTGAGGATCTTCTCCAGGGATGTATAGGTTGCTACGGTAATCGGAAGAAGCAGGGCATGCCAGAGGGGGCATCCAGCACTGGTCGGAGTGACCCAAGACCCGGCACTCTTCTGTACACAACTTCATCGCTGCACGAGAGGGAAAACGGCAAAAAGTTAGCTTAAGTAATTCAAATAGTTTTTTACATGTATGTTAAGATTCATTATTGTCCATTGTCTATCAGCACCAATGCAAGAGAACAATTCACTGATCCTCCTTCTGAAATAGATGCAAATTTTTTGTCTTTAACCAACATTTAGTCCAGTTTAGTCCAACTTTAAAAGACATTATGGACAAAATGAAAAACTCAACCATCACTACATGTCTCTAACAGCAGTGCTATTGTCTCCACAATAAGATTTTTCTGGTTTAAAGATCAACAAAACGTCCTTCTGATGTTGCATATTGAAGGTGGGGGGAGCTTTTGAAAAACTACAACTTATTTTGGGATGGATTTCTCAGGACGTGCAGTTTGAAATATCTTTCCCGGTACAAAGCTAAGGCAGAAAGAAGCCAGTTAGCTAATGTTAGTGCCAGGAAGCCGATCATCACATCTGTTTTTATTAGCCTCAGCATGTATGGCTTTGCCAGCGATCCAGTTTTTTATTGCTGTGGAGGGATTCCTAATGGTTAGAACAGCATGCTGGGAACTGTAGTGCGAGATGGGACGCAAAACCACGAATTCCAATAAGAATGAGGAACACTATGGAATGTTACATAACACCACAAACGTCTCTAGTTTTCGACTGGAAGGACCGATTTAATGTTGTCTAACCATAAACCTAACCTGAATGTTAAATTTAACCCATTTTATAATCCGAACCTTAGCACTGTTAACAATCAACCCGACTTCCATCAGCTTTGGGGGACCATCAAAATAAAACGTGATTATAATGCTTTTTTTCTGCAGAGGACAAAAAAGTCTCGACTGTGCACGGCTGTAACACTCAACGCCATTTTCCTCTCAAGGCTTTTTGAAAGGAGAAAAAAAAAGATTCAGATAATAGCTAATGCAACATGTTTTTCCACCGCTTCTGAACTCCATTTAATTCCATGAGTGCACTCAGTGGCGGAAAACGCGTAAAAACCTGGAACACCAAATTAATTCAGCCTCTTAACCATTCAAATAAGTCTATTCACAGCTGAACAACGGCATAAAAGCTCTCCCACTCTCTCTCTCTCTCTCTCTCCCTCTCTCATTCTCTCTCTCTCTCTCCTTCTCTTCCTCCCTCTCTCTCTTTCTCTCCCTCTTTCTAAAGAATATATAATACAAATCAAATATGCCAACTTATAGCCTTCATTAAACATGTACGCCATTGCTCACTCATGTCCCAGGGACTTCATTATGGGCCCATTAGCTTTGAAAGGGCCATTTATAATACATCTTACAGCTAATAAAAACTAAATCTGGAGCATTTGCAAAACAGAGCCTCAGCAAGGCATTGATTTGGTGCGCTCGCTGATGAAAGGAGAGAATGAAAGATTAAACTAGCTGATTTACAGAAAAGGAAGGGGGGAAAAACAGCTTTTCAAAGGCCCAATCCCACCCCCACCACCCCATCGAAACCACTCCGCTAATCGAGACGCACCAATAATTGTGTTTCAGATCAAGGCTCCTATTTTTCCATCAAAAATGCTCTGATCATACACACACACACACACACACACACTATCACAATAATAAGATAAGAGCATTGGCAGTGGTTTGTAGACTTTATCTTAAAGGGAAACCGTCTCTCTGTATGGTACGAAGGCCTTTGCTTCGGAAATGGAGAAGATTGGTAGATAGGTGCACAGTGACGTCTTTAATGTGAAAACTGCATTATTTTAATCGCAGGATTTAGTCTCTGTGAAGAAAATGCCCAGGAGGTTGGATAGCAGCTGAACTGGAGTGTAACTCTCAAGAGATACCAACTGTGGCAAGTTATAGGTTCTACAACCTTCAATAAGAGGGTTCTTCTCTAAAAGCAATGGTTATATGAAAAACGACAAGTCAAACAACAATTTGAACCAATGGGTTCTTCACTACGGTGGTTAATCTGTTGCTTATGGTTCTATTATAGCTAGTTCTAAGTAAAACTAAAGGATTTCATTGCTGTTACGAGTCAAAGCTTGCTTTTCAGGTATACTCTCCTCAAAAATAGTTATATGTAGTATAGCAACCCCGGATATAATGTTTTCCATTATAAATGATCATTTTTTGAATTAGCCTGTCTTTAATCTTTGAGTCTTTAAGTTTTCATTGTTCTACATAGTACCATTGCCTTCAAAGAACCCTTAAAAGAACCAATTTCTTGGGTGGACTATATACAGGCAGCATTGAACCTAAATATAAACACTTGCGGTGGGCTGTAGAGGAGTGTGTACAGCAGTGGTTCTCAAACAGGTCTTCAGGAACACGCCAGTACTGACAGACAAATGGGTTCTCGGTTCCTGAAGATCAGTTTGAGGACCACTGTGAATCTTGATCATTTGATAATTAATTGATATAATTGATATTATATAGTTAAAATGGTATCAAGATGCAGACCATAGACTTCTACAGCCAACAACCAAATAGAACGATCTTCACACACACACACACACACACACACACACACACACTGCTGCCTACCTGGGTGGAGTCTATGCTGTCCATCAGGTGTGAAGAGCTCACTGAAGCCTTCGCCCAGCAGAGGAGACTCCCTGCCCATCTCACAGTCACTGTCCCCAGCCTCACTGTCCCCTCGGCCGCTATCCTTCAGACTGAACTTATCCATCTCGTTCAGGGCATACCTGGAGGGAGGGAGAGAGAGAGAGAGAGAGAGAGAGAGAGCAAAGAGAGATACAGAGAAGTTCAAAGTTTAAAAAAGCGTATTATCTTTCAATGTAAATTTATAAAAAATAGATTTTAATGCTCCTTTCTTCCACCAGGAGGCCTGAAGGAGATGCTCAACTTAATGCATGTTTCTTATTTTAACTCACAGTTATAGTCCAACTTAAAGCACATCTACACCCTTAGAATTAAAGATACACAAAGTTCAATTAAAGGATGGAAATGTTTTTTTTAAGACTATATCCTTGCTAATTTTGCCTATAACAAGCTTCCAATTCATTCTGGACCATTTCTGTTTGTCCACTGGCCAAAAAATGTTGTAAAGGCCAGCTGACATTTCCAAATAGTGTAAAAATACTACAAACCTAAGCCAAAAAAATAATAACGTTTCAGAGGTTTTGACAGCGCCAATTTATTTATGAAGAGCCTAAAGGTAGGAATATGTACTTCCATATCATTTTTCAGTTCAATTGGACCTCCATAAGCATGCAGGAGGCCATAAATCAATTCGCACGGAGCAGACAACTGCATAAGGAGATGGGCTCTCTCGCCCTTAACAAGATGGAAGAGGCTGTCATATAGTTTCTGCACCTTAACTTCCCCCAGATTCTCCGAGGGGCGCCCTAACCCTCGGTCTAGAACTCAGGACCTCCTGTGGGAGGCTCTCTAAGTACGGGCAGGCCAAAACGTGATTGGTTACCTGTAGCTCCGAGTGTATTTGTTGCCACGGAAACTGGGTCTGGGTTGGTACTGGCCCTGATGAAGTATGGACAGAAGCTGTGAGACTTGCTATAGCCGAACAGGAAAGGAAAAAAAAGGAGAAAAAGAAGGGAGGGGGGCAAACAAGGAAAGAAAAAAATGGAAACAAAAAAATGAATAATGGTGGACCAGACAGCAAGGCAGCACACGGCAGGGGGGAAGGAATGAACGAGGGGTCATGCTGAATATGGATGGGTATATGAATGGAAAAATAAAACACACTATGCACATACAAACAAAAATCGATACTCATAACATAAGGGGAAATAAAGGCCATCATATCTCACAAGTAAAATATTTCACACATTGTTAACACATATTCATATCTGTGCAGGAATATGCAATATAGTATTACAATATAGTTAAGGCATACTCATAGCCACTATTGTGGCTATATCCATAGTATAACATAGTATGTAGCACATTATCAGCCTATGCATAAAGAAACAGTATTTAGAGTCTTGCTTACCTCCACAGGTGGGGTGGCGTGAGCGAGCTCCAGGGCGAAGTTCTCCGGCACGTGATTGGAGGAAATGGTAACAAGGCTGTTGAGTGACTGGCGGCTGTGGTGGGTCTGCCGGCTCTCTGGGGCAGGCGAGGCGGAGGGTGAGCGAGGATGGGCCCTCACGGGCAGCGTCCCATTCACGGTGGGCACCAGGGTGATGTCGCCTTTGTGGATCTGCCGGGCCGGCTTCTTGGGGTGGTTCTGGTAGGTGGACTCGGCCACTCGGCAGTTGTACGAGTGCCGCGGGTCTTTCTGGTCGCGCGAAGAGCAGCGTGTGGCAAAGGCCACCATGACCACTAGCAGCACTCCGCAGATGGCACCCAGGGAGATGATGACGATGGTGGAGATGTCCAGGGGCGTCTGGCCTGTTCCATCAGAGGGTGGCGCAAGAGGGTAGGACTCCGGGTGGTCGCGCAATAAGACACGGATAAGGGCGCGCGCCGAGAGCCGGGCAGTGGTACCCCGGTCCTGCACCAGAATGGCCAGATCAATAGCGTCTCTTGGTAAAGCTTCCAAGGTGCCATTGGTTCTCAGTTCGCACCTCCGTGGGTCCAAAAGAAACAGACCCTCTTCATTTCCACCCACAATCGAGCAGGTAAGTTCACTGTTGGCCCCAGAGTCCCGGTCAGTTGCCTTGATGACAGTCACCAGGTGTCCCGGTTCTGCCCGTCTCCACAAGGGCACTTCAGCAGTCCGGTTGCTGAGCAGTGGGGAAACAATGACAGGAGGGTTGTCGTTCTCATCCAGCACTGTGATGACCACGGTGGTGTTGCTGCTCAGAGAGGCCCCTCCCCCTCCGTCTTGTGCTTGCACAGTGAAGGTTAGCCGGCCTACCTCCTCGCGGTCGAAACTTCTCAGAGCGTAAATGGCACCATTGGATGGATCGATGGTCACATAAGTGGAGATGGAGCTTCCTTGGACCAGGCTCTCCACGACAGAGTATGTCACCTGGCCGTTGGCACCCAAGTCCGGGTCATCAGCCACCACGGTGGTGAGGTAGGCACCAGGCGAGTTGTTCTCGGACTTGAAGATCTCGTAGCGGCCCTTCTCGAAGCGAGGCGGGTTGTCGTTCTCATCTTGTACCTGCACCGTGAAGTGCTTCACCGCAGACAGACTTGGAGATCCATGGTCCTCAGCAATGACGGTCAAGCTGTACTCAGACCGTTTTTCGCGGTCCAGCGAGACGTTGGTCAGGATCACGTAGTTGTTCTCGTATGTCTTCTGTAGCCGGAAGTGACCGTGGCCATGCAGCCGGCAAGAGACCTCCCCATTTGGGCCCGAGTCGCTGTCGTCCACTCTCACCAAAGCCACAAAAGTGTCCACTGGTGCTGCTTCAGACACGTAGGCCACCTCCTCCTTGCCTTGGCTCATCAGGTTGACGTTGATCCTTGGCTTGTTGTCATTTACATCGACTACCTTGACCACAATCTGCAAATGGGATTAAGAATGCACATTTAGTTCACTGTTTCTTTTATATTGCTAGATCTGCTATGTAGGTTGTGTGTAGAGTTGGGTATCGTTTAAATTTGAGTAATTCTGATTCTGGTTCTGCTTAACGATTACAGTTCTTATTGATTATATATCGATTAAAGTTCTTATCTAATATTTAGATAACTAAACTATCCTCATTCTGAACATTCAGACTGTCCCAGCAGCATTGGGAATAAAATGCTAACTATAATGTTAAGTAATAAGACTTATTAATGTAAGACTGATCCTGGCAGATATGTAATGTTTAGGAACTGATAGGTAGAACTGAAATTTGAAAAAAAAAAATGGTTTCCAAGTACTGGGTTTTGTCTTACTGTTTCTAATTTGGAACTTACTTTTGGTTCCCAGTCCTACACAAGTGTTCTGCTTTGTGGTTCTGTGGTTCCAGTAAAGCTGGATGAGTTAAAGTGGGAATTCTTGGACAGGCTTAAGTTATCTGGCTAATTCTTCCTTTGTATAGTACCCCCCCCCCCCACACACACACACACACCAAAACAACACAAAACAAAACAAAGACTTTACCTTGCAGTGCCCTGGCACGGAGTTGGGCCCCATGTCCTGAGCCTGGGCATCGATTTCGTAGGACGCGGAGGCCTCATAGTCCAGCTTCTTGACCAGGGTCAGATGTCCAGTCTCGGGGTCGATCCGGAAGGTGTCCAGGATCTTCTGGGCCACGTGGGTTCCGAAAGAGTACACGACTTTGCCATTGCTGCCCTCGTCCGGGTCCGTGGCGTTCAGGTCCACCAGCAGGGTTCCCGGGGGCGCGCTCTCGGGCACGCTCACTGCGTACGCCTGCTGCTCGAAGGCCGGGCTGTTGTCGTTGGAGTCGAGGACGCGGATGCGCAGCAGCGTGGATCCGGTGCGCGGCGGCGAGCCCGCGTCCGAGGCGGAGAGCTGGAGCTCGTGCGCGGCGCGCGCCTCCCGGTCGAGCTCGCGGGACACGACCAGCTCGGCGCGGCGGGAACCGTCGGCACGGGCGCGCACCTCCAGACGGAAGTGGTCGCTGCGCGCCAGAGAGTAGGAGCGCAGCGCGTTCTCGCCCACGTCCGGATCCCAGGCGCCGTCCAGGGGCACACGCGTGCCCACCGCCGCGCTCTCGGAGATCTCCACCGGAACCACGGCGCGGGCGAAGCGCGGTGCGTGGTCGTTCACGTCCAGCACGTCCACGCGTACGCGGAACAGCCGCAAGTGCTCCGTGGGCAGCGTGGCCACGTCCAGCTCCACCGTGCAGTTGGGCTGCTGCGCGCACAGCGCCTCCCGGTCTATGCGCGACGCCACGCTGATCTCGCCGTCCTCCTCTCGCACGGACAGCAGGGGCGCGCCGCCGGCGTTCATGGCGCGGAAACGCGGCGTCACGGAGCTCGGCAGGCCCGACAGCGCGCTCGCCGCGTCCTCCAGCAGCCGCCCGATCACCGCGCCCACACGCTGCTCCTCCAGCACTCGGTACCGCACCGTTCTCCCGGGAGCCGACGGCGCGGCCGCGCGCAGGAGCGTGAACAGCGCGGCGCACAGCAGGAGCGCGGCGACGCGGATCATGGTCACGCACACGCACACGCCAAACGACAAACACGCGCTCGTAATCCCAGCACTGCTACGATTGGTGTCTTAGAGCTCGTGCATGATATTAAAATCCTCCCGTGCGTATCCGAGGACGAGGACGAGGAGCGTGAAGCCTTTAGATCCCTCGAGAAGGCGCCGGGACTTCCATGCAGACACACACGCACACACACACGCACGCTGTGGCACTGCGCGCGAGCCAGTGAGGGAGTGAGTGAGTGAGTGAGTGAATGTGTGTGTGCGTGTGTGTGGGAGGCACAGCGGCGCGGAGTGTGTGTGCGCGCTCCGTGTGACTCCGAGCAGACTGGCTGGACTGACTGAGACTGCAGCTCACACACACACACATCCCCCTACTTCCTCCAAAAAAGCAGGACTGCCCCCATCTACCACACACACACACACACACACGCCCCACCTCGGCACACGGCTGTCCAGCCAGACGTGAAAAGAAAAGAGAGAGAGAGAGAGAGACAAAGAGAGAGAGAGAGAGAGAGAGAGCGAGAGAGAGAGAGAGAGAAAGAGACAAAGAGAGAGAGAGAGAGAGAGAGAAAGAGACAAAGAGAGAGAGAATTGGAGGTGAAAGAAAGAAATACAAAGTTAGAAAAGCAAGAAGGACTAAGAGAGATCAGTGATTGGGGCGGAGCTGAAACTCAACTACAACAATAAACTGCTGCTTGCGCATCTTTAAAAGAAACTTTACACCACTGTACACACACACACCCACCCACACACACACACAAACACACTCAAACATCTGTGAAACACTGCTACTGACACTGTGTACCATTAAAAACAATAGAAACACATTAAAAACACATTAAAACCACACTCAAAACAAACAAACCCTAGATGAACCAGCACTGTGGTCATGGTGCCCACCACGTTCTGCACTTTCTGCTCACTCAGACTGTTTTTTCTGCACTGAAGAGTTCTGCACCAGATTGTGTGTACATCATGGCATTTTCCACCAACACAGTTACGTGATTACATAGAAAATACACTGGACTTTCTACAAATGGGATCCTTTTAAGTGCACGTTAGAAAAGTACCTCATTACCTCAAAGCAGTCATTTTGTAGCCATGCATTTTACATCGTAACATTCTGTAAGTCTGTTATTAGGTATTCATCGAGAGAATGTTTACCCATGTTGTTTACCTGTTGTAAATAAACACATGTATGTTGTGTATATATATATATATATATATATATATATAAAGCGTTTTTGCTTTTAATGAACCTGTTGGCAAATGTCTTTATAGCTGTTTTGTGTTTTTGTGTGAATGAAGCCCCGTCAGGTTTGATTACACAGTAGAAACATTCTGCTTGTCTCTTAGTGCTGAAATGTTTGTACGATGTACCTCCACATACTTTTTCTTCCCTGTCCACAGTTTAGACTGACTTTATGAGGCAGGTGACACGAGTGTATCTGTGAGTGAAGCCCAGATCATTGCTTCGTTTGCTCCTCGGTGCCTTTTTATTGCTTGTTTGAGATGCTGGAGGGATGAAGAGAGGGGGGGTGAATGGAGAGTTATCGGACAGAATGTGCACGTGCGCGTGGTGAATTGCTACACAAAAGGGTTCCCACCACAAACCCCCCTGCCCCCAAATAACCTCCCGATACCATCACCACCCCCCCCCCCTTCACCAAATGCCATTTCATCCAGGGGTCACTCCGGTGAACCCCAGCTTCATGCATAATGTCATTCCTACGACTTAGGAACTTTGCATCTTCGCCCACGCTCACACACACAAAGCCAACACGTGCGACTGGGAGGGTTTTTGTAGGCAAGCAAATCATGAGCCATCTGGTGCAAAGGGGTCCAGACAACCCAACCCTGTAATTACAGCAGTCCTGCGAGGAGCTGCAGCTCCAGACCGCCACCCCCATTCTGACGGCACGCGGCTGCAATAGAAGCATAATAGTTATGGAACAATGTCTTGTTTGGACCCAAGACTGCTAACCCCCCACTAAATCAAATGACGTCCAATAAAACAGGTTCCCTTCAAGTTACATGGAAATACGCTTGTAGGAACATACAAAGAACATCTCAAGACAATGGAGCAGGACTGGTCTTCTGGCTTCTCCATGAGTTCCTTTAAAAAAGGTTTCCTTCAAGGAAATACACTTGTAAGAGCATACAAGGTACGTCTCAAGACGAGGTAGTAGGACTGGTCATCTGGCTTTTCCATGAAGTCTATTAAAAAGGTTTCCATCAAGTTACATGGAAATATGCTGATAGGAACATACAAAAAACATCTCAAGACAATGGAGAAGGACTGGTCTTCTGGCTGCTCCAAGATTTTTAATCTTAAGTGCCACTCTGCTATACTTCAGTAGAGCTACAATGAACACAGTGAACAATGCAAAACATGTTAAATCAAGACAAGACATAAAAGCAGAAGCATTGAAATTTTGGACGTCTGTAGCAACTTTGTAGATCTGGAAAGAAGCATCGAGGGCAAAACATCTCATCTCCTTGAGGTTCACCATGAGGAGCACACGATTATGCTGAGCCAGACAAGGACCTTAAATGGCTGAATAGTAAAACTGCATTCTTTAAAATAAAGGAGAGCCACAGAAGAACCACTTTTGGTTCTCTTAAGAAGCTTCCATTTATTTACCCAGACTGAAAAGCAAAGGCTGTTAGATTGTTAGCGCTCAGTATGCAGGGCCGCTGGGGACAGTGGGGCACCAACTGAGGCTGGTTAATTTGGAGACTTTATGTGGTTGAAGAAGTTCCAGTAGAACACGCCTCTAGTCGTTTTCTCGTATTCCTATTGGAACATCATCTACCATTTATCAGAGAAACTGGGTGGATATTTCCCTAGATTCAACCGGAAGAGTGTTTTTATACATCGCTGATTCCAATTTTACTATATTTATATTTTTACAATAGTACTGGATATAAGTCTCACCTACAGTCAGTACACAAAAGTTTGGTCGTATTTTATGAAATGATATCATCTTCTACATATAGATTCAATTCAGTAAATAAAGAGCAGTCATACATCAAAGTGCAGCAGGAAGTTCTCTGTGGAGGATGTGCACATGTTCTCTTTTGCATATGACTGATTATTTTAGTCTGTTTCTTAGCGGCTGTAATGTAAGCATCATTTTGATCCAGAGTGAGATCTAGCCAGGCTAAAGTACAGCCTCCTCATTGAAAGGGGTTAGACTGAGACTTCCAAAGAAAACAATGAGAAAAACAATGAACAATGTAACCCTCTATTTAAACTTCAAGTCGTGGATTTCTTTGGAAATTTGCATACACTGACCAAACAAAAGTGCTTGGGAAACACGTAAAGTAAATGTATTAAAATTTTATAGTGACGATATTTGGTATTCTGAGGCTTTAAATCAAACTCATTTTGATGAAGATATTTTTATGCATTTAGGTTTGTACAGTGTGTCTGGTTCCAACAAACTACTGAGTTGTGGTAAGCTGTCACTTTTAGCTGAAGTGTTCTTTAACCATTGGTTTTCACTGGTTGCAGTGATACGTAGGTGGCTAGATAGTGAGTTCCCGTGGTGGAGATATATATATATAGTGCACAAATATCCAGAATAGTTTCAGTACTAGAGCTCCACTCCATTATAAAGGGAAATCATGCTTGGCTTGGAAAGCAGAGAATGTATGGAGGAGGTATGCAATATTAACGCATGCAGGTTTCTCAGAGGATGAGCACGGACAATGTTCATGCGACAAAACTTCCTTCTACTGTAATTGTCACCGTCAGAACGCCCTCTGAGAACCTAATCAGGTTATCCACGGGTGTGCATGCTCATTTTTTCCATCTCTCTCTCTCTCATTCTCTCTGCCCACCCCCCTTTCTCTCATACACACTCGTTGAAATGTGCGAATATTCATTCAAATCTAATGTCATTACAAGGCACTAATCACATTTCATGCTCAAAGAAGTTTGAGACCTGAGCGTTTTAAACAAGTGGGTGGTTTCCTTCATGAAAGCCACGCAAGGCAAGGCGGCAGATGCTCCGTGGCACCTCGGGTTTCCGTATCGACGGTGTTGTCGGAGTGTGCCGCGGAAGTGTGTGCAGGCAGCTCCACAAATCAATGCACCCAGACCCACTCGGCTGTCGCCGCTGACGGATTCCACCAATTTGCTTTCAGAATCAATTCTCGTCTCTCTTTGACGCCGTCAGGCCCCGAAGTGGCCGGTACAGGATCGGAATTGGGCCGCAATCATCCAAATAGTTTTACGGCATGGCTTAAGTGGCTCTGTGGACCGAAACATGTGCGGAATAGCCGAAATCTGGCCGCATATGTTCTGTCAGATGGCTTCCTTTGGATAGTCACTGCTACGTTTCCATACCGTGGTCGTAAAGTCAACCCCCCCCCCACCCAACACACCCCCTCCGAATGTGGGGGCTGGGAGAGTTAACTTTGTCATTGAAATGAAAAGGATCATGCTCACAAAAGAGCCTGGCAGGTGGGATGGCGCAGGGCACACAGAGGGGCCGTGGAAACGGTGGGGGAGGCAGAACGCACCCGTCCCGCCTAAATCCAGGCAGATGACGGCCTGGGGGAGGGGGGCATTACAGGCATCTGCACTCTTTTTCTGCTGGCGTCCAGGCGGTGGAAATGAACTTACACAGGTGTCCTCAAATGCCATCTCTTCAACAACCACTTAAACTAAGCCTTACATGAATTGTTAATTTGGTCGGGAACCAGAACATTCAGAGCATTCAGGTCATATCTGGTGCTTCTGTAGATGTACACCGGAGCTACAGGGCTATAGGGCTCAAAACACGAGGCGTAGGCCTGAATTTAGCCAGTTTTACAGATAACAAAAGAGTCTGGAACCACATATGCAAGTCTATAAGAGGTTGCTTTACAGCCTGGTATGGTTCAAGGCAAATATATTGTCTCTGTTGGAACAAATCCACAATTTTTTAAAAAGCTGGTGAAAATTAATTCACACAAATACAATCTGAAGGCCCAACAACCATTTAACATGAGCAGTAGGCCTGAATTTTGCCATTTGTATGGATAGCAATAAGTCATACACAGTCAGAAACCGTATAAGAAAGTCTGTTAGAGATTACTTGACAACTGTTAGATTTGTAAGGAGCTATTAAGAGCTGAAACAGTAAAGAGTGCATTTAAAGTTAAAGGACAGTCTAGAATGTGACTCTGCATCACCAACAACCAGTTAATAGGAGTCAGACCTGCACTGTTACAGATTCTCTACAGATCTTAGAAAGGAAACTGGCTTTATTTCACACATTTTCATTCACAGTTGTTCACACTTTCTGATGCCTAATAAGAGTAAAAATCTTTGCAAACCTGTGGTGTGCAAAGGCTTTCGACTGGTCGTGTATCTTCCTTTAACTGTAAATTGAAGATACAAGGACTGATGTGTTGATAAAGGGACTATTAGCTACATTAGCAGCTTAAGCTCCAGAGTGAATGTAAAAAAGCACATTTGGAGTTTGTTGTGGGCTGTAATATTTGATTTTGAGCCAAAGTGTCACTTTAAATCTGTTTATTTCAGCATTGACTTCTGTCACTGGCCTTTTCAGAACTCTTCAGGCCGTTTTTGCTGGAAAAGGGATGAATTTTCCAAGCAGACAACGAGGCTCTTCAGGAAGTCGCTCTGCTTATGAGCGTCTGCCAAGCGCGAATGTGAAGATAAATATAAATAAAGAGCTCCGGCTCCGCAGGTCAGAAGATCACGAGGGGGTTGGGGTGTGTTTGTAAAGGCACGCGAGCATCTGCCACTCGCTCCCCCATCCCGGGACACACACTCTTCCCACCGAGGCCCTGCTCCCCACAGGACCATCTCCTGCCTTCCTCCCCTCCTGCATAACTATTAGCGCCCCTTCTGTGAGCCGTTCAGTTTGCTGAGGAGCCTCGAGTAACAATGACTGATTGTTATTCATTCTTTCTTTTCTCACGCACAGAAAAGGATTTATAGCTTGCATATGGCACGTGTGCGCCTTCTTTGTGACTTTAGTGGACGTGGATGAGGCTCGGCACACTTCAGTAACAAGCCCAACACACCTGTGTGTGTGTGTGTGTGTGTGTGTGTGTGTGTATGTTCCTCAGCAATATCTGGTGGAGGACTCGGTAGTTTAGTTTGTCCTTATGAGTCATACTGACACACAGCATGCAGAGAGAGAGAGACAGAGAGAGAGAGAGAGAGAGAGAGAGAGAGACAGAGAGACAGAGAGACAGAGAGAGACAGAGAGACACAGAGAGAGAGAGAAAGAGAGAGAGAGAGAGAGAGAGAGAGAGAGACAGAGA
>JBBPCY010000032.1:14634339-14644390 GCA_037974405.1 Brachyalestes nurse | reverse complement strand
CAAAATGATGATAGAGACATACTGTACAAAAATGAGACTAATAAAAAACAAGAAGACAAGATATGTGACTAACTTAAAAGGCTTTATTTAGTAAAGTCAATAATATACAATGTGTTTAAATACAACAATCTACTCAGTACAAGAAAATTCAATACTGACATAGTGTAAAATAAGAAATTCGACTAACACAGTGGTGTTCTTTCTCCTTTAACACATCAAATTTCTCCTCCAAAGGCACTGAGAATAATCAGTAATTGCATTGCAACAGGTGTATTTTGGACTGTATTGATATATTTTATTTACACCATTTATTTATGGTATCTGAAACCATATGACTGTCATATGTCACATATTGATTTTCTGCTTTACTTTCAACCCAGCTACATTAAATCGACATAACCATGCCATAAGCAGATGCCATTGATAATTGTCATGACAGATATTATGTTATTCTAATGTTTCATGTCACTTTACTGGCGGAAGATTCGAAAGGAAAATGGGATTGGGAGTCAAAATCACATATAAGTGACAAAAACAGTCATTTTCCTTTAAGAAAGTGAGATTATTTTGACATTATAAGCAATTACTTGGAGAAAATGAGACATTATTTCAGCGCAATGTTAAATATTGAAGTAAATAAGTAATTAATTATCATGTTTAGTTTCTTTACCAAACCAAGACAGATATTATATTGTTATGTTAATGTTTGATGCCATGACTGTAAACACTGCAGTATCTGTCATGCCAATTACTGCTTATGGCAATAACTACAATGATGGATAATTACATTAATATGACATATCATGACACCTGCATATTTTAATGTGCAGTAGGGTTCAAGCAAAGTGTTACATACTTAGTTAAACATGTGACTGAAGTTAAAAAGTCTTCACCAATCCACTATAAAAAAGATAAAAACATGTTTTTAAATAAAGTACAGTGTTCTATTCAGACCTAGTCATAAACTAAGCAGCAAGTGTGTTAATAATATCAGAGCAACATAGAAACTGTACGTCACTGTACAGAACACAGTAAACAGTGCAATATAAACTACTTCATACAGCACTAACTGACCTACATAAAAAAAGATATCTTACAAAAATCTCTTGCTTACATTCTCGAAGTGTCAGAACAGGATTGTGTACAAAACAGTAGATATTCAACATGTTTTACAGAAAGTTCCTTCACATATCTAAATGCATGCACTGCATTCCATTAAAATGATATCATAAAGCGCACCCATTCTCAAAGAATGAACGACACAGTTACAACTGTAATTAGACTCGTTTTGAGTGGCTGACGCCGAACAGACACGGTCTGTAAAGTATGTCTCGCTGTCGTCTGCTCAATGTAGACCCAAGTAGATATGAACGCCACCAAGTACAGTACAAAGGAGATGCAAACGCCAGCGTGATCTACAGTCATTCTTAGTGTGAGTCCTCTTCATGCAGAATTGCTTTATGAGGTATTAAAAAAGATCAATGCCATAAGTCCTTGCAGTAATAGCGGTACCAGTTTAACTGCTAGAAGGTCAGAGATGAATGGATAGTTAAAAACATGCTTCCAGCAAAGCATTGTAGAAGAAATGTTATAAAGATATAAAAAGGGTTCTTTGCAGTGATGCCATGGACAAACCAACTAGTAGAATTTTTCAATGGATAGTTGTTTAAAAGATTGGTTGTTTTTCAACCTCACCTCTATATCTAGCATACAGTTTTAATGTAGCAGACGTTTATGTAACACGTGGTCTATATGTAGCATGCAGTCTATCTGTCAGGTACAGTCTACATGTAGCATACAATCTATTTGCAGCATATGATCTAGCATCCAATCTGTAATGTAACATACATCTGTAATATATCTGTCACATAACGTCTGTATGTAGCATACCATAAGTAACATATGGTCTATCTGTCACATACAGTCTATATGTAGCATGCAGTCCGTATGATCTGTCTGTAGCGTACAGTGCATATGTACCATACAGTCTGTAGCATACAGTCTAGTAATGTACATTTGTTTGGATGTTTCTACAGCTTGTTTAATCACAAATAAAAGCCATCAGAATCTTCGCTAAAAATAACTGATAGAACTTAAGAAACTAAAATGCAAAACTTGTAGCGTGGGAGTCAAAATCATATCCAAGTGGAAAAATACAGTTATTGTCCTTTAAGAAAGTGGGATTATTTTGACATTATAAGTAATTACTTTGAGAAAGTGAAACATGATTTTCAGCGCAATGTTAAATATTGAAGAAAATAAGTCATTAATTCTCACGTTCGATTCAGTTTCACAAGTCGCGAACGGCATGAATCTGAAGTCGTCCAGTGTGCTGGGCATCAAAGGGTGCGACATTTTTGCAGCAGAGGCCACAGAGCATACAAAGTATGAAGTAGCTTCATTAATGCAATGACTACAGAGCCAATGGACTTGAAATGTGTGCTTTCAACAGTTTCAAACTGTCAGATCATTAAAAAAAACTACTCTTAAAACACTTTGACACCTAAATTATGAGGAAGTCACAGTTTGAAACTTAAACTAAACTGCTTTGGTTTTAGCTTTTCCCCGCATCAAATTTGGAATAATGTGATGTGTCAGATGGTCATGCATTTTAGTTTTTTTGTCAAAAGTAAATTAACATGTTTGAAAAAAAAATCTTTCTTTTCTAGGTGTAAAACGGCACGCAGTCTGTGGTTACTATCAGCTTTGGTTAATCCAAGAAGAAACGAGCAATGGCCACATCTTTAGTCTTATTATGGTTATTACGTTTCTTTGGTGAATTATGGCCCTCACTTTTTAAAGCCAGTAAAGCTTGCGATGGTGCAAAACTTTAGGACATAAGCCATGGTCCTCAGATCGCTCTTCAGGGATCACCAGATGGTCCACAGTTTGGGTCTATTCCTATGTGTTGGCAGTTTGGAAAGAGTAGAATTTGGATCATCTGGGCATCACTGAAAAACATTTTTCAGGGAACCGAAAGAGGTTCTTTAGTGGCATCGCTGCAAAGAACCCAATCCACACCTCATTTTTAAGAGCACACATTTGCAGTTTCATTTTCAAGCTAGTGTTTGTGGACTGAATGCAGTAGATGAAACTGGCAACTATCTGCACCCCCCCCCCCTCCACCCTCCACCCTCTTTGACCAATTACGTGTCTGTGCTGCCAGTCGGGTTGGGCTAGCTGGCGTGTGCGAGATGTAGAGCAGGAGCACTGCAGGACATCTGTGACTGATCATTTTCTCCACAATCGCGTCAAACTGTTCATCCGAGCTCAGCTAATGTCACATCCGCGAGCAGCGTGCTCCCACTTTTAGTCTGGTGCCTGAGCCTGTCATCACACGTGCAATTAGACCAATTTCTGAATGTCCTTCTGGAACATATTAGAGATACTCCGACTGCCTCTTCTTCATAAAAAAAAGGTCTGGATTTTTTTCCCCCTCAGTCTCAGAAATGAAGTTAGCATATGGTTGTATATTATTACTATCATTAGAAAACCTCATAGCTCCATTAATTTTTCATATTTAATCTAAAAGTGCCAGCTGCATTTTGTGGTACGTTTCATAAACGAAGTTTTAAAAGTTGTACTTACAGATGGTTCCAGTGTTTAGAGATGTTTTGTTTTCTTACGTCTATCATTTCTGAGGTGTTTTCTTCTGAAAGCAATATGTCAACACTGAACAAATGCACGGCTCCATCATTATAGAGATAACTGGATATGGGTTTGCTAATAATCCATATAGAAAAGCTTTGCTATTGCTGAAGGTCACCATGTCCAGTGCCAAGCATCTAGAGGGAAATAACCACTTAGCCTTGGGCTGTAGAGCAGTGGATCTTCTCTAGAATGATGGAGCACCATTCACTACACTTGAGATAAGTTTCAATGGCATCTGAATACCTGAACTATTCATTCAACAGCGGCACCTGGCCTTGTTAATGCTGTCAGGCCAGAATGTTCCTAAGGCAGAATGTAAGAAGAGTAGAAACCCTTAATACTCCATTTCAGATGAAATGCTGGATGAGAAGGTGTCTATAAACATTGCCTAGACTTTCTAGGCTTTATGGTGATAAGAAGAACCTTTAAATTGTTCTTTACAGAAGATATTTAGATCAAATATTTCTGAGATTTAGAGTCCGAACTAAACTCCACAGTAAGGTAGATCTCAGGAACTTGTACTCTTGTAGAGTGCCCATAGCCACTACCACAAAATATCCCAAAAATATTAAGAGGCCCTGAAAAAAGTAGGTGAATGCAAATTCAAGCTGCAGTGTAGGAGTCCACGCATGGTTCTGTAAGGAGATCGGGAGTGGAAGTGTTTTCCTGCATTGATATTGAAAGATCTCTCTTATTCTCTCTCCCTGGAGCGAGGGAGCATGGAGGCAGAGCTTTGGGGGGTTACCATAAAACCTAAAAGACGAATGAAAATGAGAGCGGGATGAAGGGGAAGCCGTCTACAAAAGAGAGAGGACCCAAGGAGGGAACGAGGGATGAGGCAGTGGGTCAGGAAAGGTCATTTCTCCGCAGGAACCACCTCCAGGATGATCTGTAGTGATCTGTTCATGGAGTCTGCAATGGAACACCCAAAGAAAGTAAATATTAGGCATTACTCACAAAACATGCCTGAGTTGTTGTGTTGGAGCACTAAAACAACATTTTGTCATGTGTATGCTATCTTCATGGAGGTGACCTCTGACCTGAAAACCTCTGGAGCCACCTGGGCTTCTTGTTGAAGACGATAAAAATGTAGTAGGCGGGGATTCCCGTGAGCGAGATGGCGAACCCGATGCCCGTGTTGACCGGGTCAGAGTACAGCGAGAGGAAGACCATGAAGAAACTTGTGAAGGAGAAAACAGCAGGGATGAAGATCGGGACCTGAAGGAGAGAGCAGGTTCACTATTAGAAAACAAGATACCAGAAAGAGGTCTTTGCATGATGCCATAGAAGAACATTTCAGTATATTTTCTGAAAATGAGGTGTATGACTGTGATCTAGTGAAGTTTACAGAAGCTCTAAATAATGCAAAAGTTCTTGGAAGTTTTTTTGGGTCTTTGTATTGTTCTGTCTTCCACGTTTTCTTGTTTATGTTGTTGTTTACATTCTCCGTGTGTTTTTGTTTATGTGTCTGTTCCACGTGAGAATGTTTTGGTCTTAGTCCCGCTTTTAGCCCCGCCCCTTGTTATCCTGTTCACCTGTGCCTAGGTCCTGTCTCCGCCCTTGCCCAGGTGTTCTGATTTCGTTAATTTGCATAAATACCCCTGTTTTTCAGTCTGTGTTTGTGGATTTCAAGCCTGTCTTTGTAAAACGCTGTAATTTCTAGCTGTGTTGGTTTTCTTGTGTTTTTGTTAAACCTGTTTCTTTTCCCCTTCGTTTCTGCAGCGCTCCTGGTCTTGTTATCCCTTGGACCATCTTTTGTTGTTGTAGTTTCTCATGTTCTCCTGTACCCTGGACACTTCATTTTTGTTTCTGTTTTTGTTACTTGTTCTTTGGCATTACACTTTTTGGATCCTGTGATTACATCCTGTTTGCCTCGATCCTCACAGCATTACAAAACATTACTTCTTCGAAGAACTATTGGTCAATACCCTCGAGTAGTAGTTCTTCACGGACCTGAAAGAATTATATAGCACTAATCAAAGGACCCTTATTCTTTGAGTTTAAGAATATGCTGAGTAATAGCATTAAAAATGATAATGTTTCAGGTCATGTTTACTGATGTGCCTGTTTTCATGGTAAGGACCATACATTTGTATACAATAGAAAATTCACACAGTTTTTCCTTATTCCTATAGGCATTTTAGAGGGGAGTCTAAAACAGAGTTATTCAGCCCCGGACAATGAATCCAGTTTCTGGTCTGGGATTTTGTAGTCCTTGATTCTATTACACTGGATGGCTAGTCAGTTACATTGTTCAGTGAACTACCGCTGATTACAAAACCCAGGACCAGAAACTTGTTTCAGGATCTGGAGTTGAAGACCTCCGGCCTAGAGACTGAAAAGGCTAAAATATGAAGTAAATGAACATAATAACCGTAGGATAACACTGCCTTATATTTATAGGATAACACTGCCTTATTTTTAAAGGATAACACTGCCTTATTTTTAAAGGATAACACTGCCTTGTATTTTAAGACTCTGCCATATTGCCTTAGAGTCTTGGATTAGATTCTATCTGCAGTTGTTTTGGTAGAACCCAGAGAACCCACAGAGAGGTTTTGGTAGAACCCAGAGAACCGACAGAGATCAGTGAAAGTGTTTGTTACCTTGAATGGGCGGGGCATGTCGGGGCGTGTGTAGCGCATGTAGATGAGCCCCACCACAGCCACGCCGATGAACAGCCAGCGGAGAAAGCTCATGAAGTTCAGCAGGCTGTAGATGTCCCCCAGGAAGAGGATGAGTATAGTGATAGGATACTGCAGGAGGCAAAACCATCAACTATCAGATACACTTCACCTGTAAAGCCTGTAACAGTTGCAGTCACTTACCAATCCTAACACAGCTGTAAAATCATACAAACACAACTAAGCCACAGAAAAAGGAAACCTCCCTCACTCAGACGCCACATTACTGCGTATTCTTCCACCGCGCAACCAAACTAGTTCACCCGCGTAGTCTGTAAGTACGTCTTTAACAGTGTAAGCCGAGTAGGAGTAGGAGTGAGCGTTGTAAACTCGAAACGTCGTATGTCGAGACTGTTGTAACTCGAGGACCCCCATATAATAGACATGGAAAAACCTTGAAACCTTGATTCCCTGGAGCTGTTACAGCTGAGCCTAAGATCATCAAGACTAATGCCGAGTGCTGGCTGGATGGGTGTGAAGCCTCCAGGCATTGGGTTGTGGGGCTCTCTGGGTGATTAAGCTCCATCCAGTACATGGCAGTTGTGATCTAAAACTGACTTCACTAATGCTGAATGCAAACAAATCCTCACAACAATGTTCTAAGATCTAGTGTATCCTTCTCAGAAGAGCAGCGACTGCTATTGCACCAAAGTGGGGACAAGTTCTCCTTGTTTGTACGCTCGATTTCAGAAGAAACACTGAATTTAAAAAACTATTGTATATAATGTTTGATCTTGAGGCTTCGTTAAACGGTGACATGAAGAACAATTCAGAGTTTCTTTAAGATCTTTGTGGTAAAAGTGGTTCTTCATGGTATCAACACAACATGCCCTTCAGATCATCTATTACACAATTCCACGAGCAATTATGATCTAAGAATGACGATGACATCACTTTAAATATACTTAGTCAATAAATATCCCGTTTTGCATCATCACAGTGCGTATGAGTCTAGCAGACTTACCAAAACAATCACAGCTGCTATTGGTGTGTGCCGGCGGACATGAATCATAGACAGAATCTCAGGAAGCTGTCCTTCTCGAGACGCTACATAGAACATTCTGAAAAAGAAGGAAGAGGGTTGTGTAAGAGCGGTCACTGATGGTGCACTGTTCTGTGAGTAAGTGACATTGGCCAATGGGTTACTGGAATACTGGAAAACACCAGTGAGTTCTAACAGCAAAGGAGGCATGAACTTGCCACAGGTCTTTTTCCCTAAGATACTCATCATCTGTCTGAAAAGACCACACATGGTCAGCACTTTGTAGGAACAAAACACAACACAAGAGGGTTGTCATTATTTTAAGCAAGGCTCTAGTGAACTCTAGTGAACTTGGGGAAAATAAAAGGGGAGAAAAGTTCATTATTTAGTCTGAGGAGCCTCTTTCTTGGTGTTGTATTGTTTAGGCTAGCTATGAAAGCTAGATATTTATAGTTATGCCTGTCATTGATTTTGAGAGATCAATCAAGAAGCTAAACCCAAACAAATTGTAATTTTAACTCAATTAATAGTATTTGTCCTATTTAAAATCATGTGTGCTTAAATGGTTTTGCTGCTAATACTGCCCCCTAGAGGAGAATTCTAAGACTGCTAAATGCGAGTAAGTTACAAGTCAGTTTTATGACTTTATGGGGTGCTTTGCATCTAACAAAACCAATAGCCCCCTAACAATGATCTTGCGTCCCACTGGAGGGGCTGCAGCCCTTAGTTTGAGAACCTAGTCTAAAATCTTTACATGGTTCTGTATGTTAAGATTTTTACATGTTACTTTATGTCACTAGAGGTAGTGCAGATCATGACTCACCTGGAGATGGCAAAAAGACATCCATTCATAGAGCCGAAGCAGGAGAGGGCTACAAATACTGGAACGGCCATGGAGAAGTTCCCCATCAACTTCTCTGCAAACGTCTGAGGGGGGATAAAAACACACTTTGTTTAAGCAAATAAGAACACAACATCGATCTTCCATTTTCCTTCGTTCTGAGTGCTGTTTGTGTTTATGAATAATAGGTGTGGTAAAAAAAGGCTTCATCTTCCCCATAAGAGTGAAAGTGTGGAGTGACAGGCAGAGAGCAACAGGCCATAAATGAGTGCATTACGCTGGTCTAATGGGATGGGAAAGCTTTTAGAGCATCTCAGAGCCTAGCGGGAGATCCACACACACACACACACACACGCACCGCTGCTGTCAGTTAGAGTGAGAGATATATGATTACTGCAGCAAAGAAACAGACAGACATTAAGAGTAAACTGCCTCTAGGAAATTACATTTACTTTTCCCGAGGAACAAGGTGCGGGCTATTACAGTCATTAATGGTGTGTTTCTAAAGTGCTGGAGACCTTTATTACAGACGGCGTCTGCCTCTCCTCACACACACCTGGGGAAGGGTAATGGTGTGCGAGAGGCAGCTGCCTGATTACAGTGATCAGACTTTGTTCAGACGAAATCAACAAATGTGTTTACTGTGTAAAGCCACGGCGAGTAAACAAACCCACGGAAATAATAAATAAACATCAGAAACGGGACGGTATGACTGAATGATGGTGGATTTCTTCACGCTGAGATAAGCATGAGGCAGGAGGTTGGTGTGTGGTGTACAGGTCACTCACCACGGCCACGGCGTGCGACGCCAGGAGGTCTGCTGCTGACATCACCGTGTAGTACGCCACGTTGGTGAGCGTGTAGCACACGGTTACGATCGCCATAGAGATGCAGATGGCCAGAGGGACGTTTCTGGAAGACATTGCTTAAAATGACTTCTCATCGCTTTATATTTCATCACTTTTAAACAGGCCATTTTTTTATGTGCATTGTGCAAACGGGTCTGAACTGAACTGTTGAGGGCGGAGCAGATATGTAAATGCACTGTACAAAAATTTTGCATTTTTCTACAGATTTTCATTTTTCTACAGATTTTCCTGCACAATTTGGATTTATTTGCTGAGCAATTAATGGGGAAAAAAACCAAAATGAGCATTAAATATCTATCTATCTATCTATCTATCTATCTATCTATCTCTCATTGTAGTAATTATTTTCTTTGATATAATAAAGACACCCTCACCAGACACTTTATTATGAATCCCTCCCTCGCAGGTCCACCCTGTTAGTGTACAGTACCAGACTGGGCAAAGGGCTGTTAAGAAGGAATACGTTTCTTTCCTTTCCTTCCTGAGTTCAGCTCATGAAGGCCCTGCTAATTATCTGATGGGTTGATCAGGAGTGTTAAATGCGGGAGGACGCTCTGCAGTGCCGTGGCCCTCGAGGTCTAACACTGCTGCTCCAGCCCATCTGCTGAGGCACGGCTCGAGTTAGCGACTCTCCAGACCTTCATCGCAGACCACACAGACACTCTTGGCTGGATATTTGGGTGGTGGGCCAAGTCCCAGTGATATAAAACCCCCAGCAACATCACTGTGCCTGATACACTCATACCAGCACCACATACACCACCAGCCTCCGGGATCTTCTACATTTACAGTTACTCCTTAATATTTATTGAAAATATGTTTAATATTATATGTCTATAAAGTCTATAAAAACTATAAAGTCTATAACTATAAAAATCACCTAATAATGAGGATCACTAGACAAGTGTTAGATGTTTAAGGAGCTACTAAGAGCTGAAACAGTAACGAGTTCATTTAAAGTTAAAGGACAGTCTAGAATTTGACTCTGAATCTCCAACAACCAGTTAATAGGAGTCAGACCTGC
>JBBPCY010000032.1:14605777-14626242 GCA_037974405.1 Brachyalestes nurse | reverse complement strand
AGTAATCTAACTAGTAATGTAACTAATTACTTTTGAAATAAAGTAATCACATTAGTAATTTGATTACTTTTCAAGGGTGTAATCAGTAATCAGTAGTTTAATTACAATTTTAAAGTAACTTGCCCAATACTCTATATACATATATATATTAGCATATATATATGTATTCATTTCATGGTGGAGGGAGATTCAGATTCACTATTTTACATCATCTACATCCATATAAACACTCAGAGACTCGTGGAGCTTCACTGGGGGAGAGAGAATAAAACGGCTGGATTTGTGTTGGAGAGATTGTGGCTCCTGACTGAGTGCTTTCAGGATCTTTATTCACGTAAAGAGCTGCAGGAGCGCCGGGCGTTTGATGGTCGCATAAATCAACCTGCCGATAAACTCCTCAGAGAGACCTGAACCGCGGCCTGAGACCGAGTCGACTTTTACAAATGACGAGTCCCGGCACCTCCACCAGTCTCCAGTCTCCACTACGAGCACTAAACTGACGGAGCATCTCCATCACCCTCAGACCAATCAACAAATGGAAACAATTTGTCTCACATGAAAATATGAATGGTAGAGATGGACCATCCCTCTCATTTCCTCATATCACTAATGCAACTTTCATACCAAGGACACTGAGACTAATATCTGAGTACCAGTTCTGATACTGACACTTTTAAAAGTCTCTTTAAAAAGAGGAATTATTTATACAGTAAAAACTAGAATAAAATGAGTCTTTGCATTACTATAAAATAAACTGATGTATTAACTGAGTTTAGTGGAATGAGGAAAAATGATATATAAGATATTTACAGTAATCCTCCACTTTTATGCGGATCAGGAGTCGCGGATTCAGTCGCACTGATTTTTTTTGAGAACAGAACTCATAGTTTTATGTGGAAATCCCAACAATAACGCAGAAACTGCAAATATTCTCCGCCTTTTTTTGCTTTTTTGTGGCAATAAATATATTTTTTCTGGATGTTTTCATTCACCTCGCCACGGTGTCCCAATACTTTTGTCCCGCGACCTTCCGACTTGCATATCTCGGCAGGGAAAGCACTCAGACACTTCAAACTCCACAGTTTGGTAGATCTCCAGGAGACCTTTCCAACAAGTTTAAAATGAAATTAAAATGTTCTGGGAGCATGTTTGGGGGCGTATTTAGAGTTTATACTGTATACCATTCTTGTGTATGTGTGTGCGTGTATGTGTGTGTGTGTGTGTGTGTGTGTGTGTGTGTGTGTTTTTTTTTGAGAACCAAATGTCATTGTGACAGTAATAGTGGAAAAAATCTGTCAAACTGAGCTAGTCTTCATTTGGAAACGTGTTGTTTTTCCCCAGAAATTCAACTTTTTTAGGAAAAACTAAAAGAGCAGAAAGAGCCTTTCGGTTACGGAGGTTAAAGGTCAGGGTCAGGTTTAGGTGTAGTATTACTGAGGTTAAAGGTCAGGGTCAGGTTTAGGTGTAGTATTACTGAGGTTAAAGGTCAGGTTTAGGTGTAGGTGTGGATCAGTGGATCGTCCTCATAAATATAACAGTGGGCCACAGGTAGTTTTAACAGTGCAGTCAGAATCTGATGTAGTTTAGTGCTGTAAAGTGATGATACAGTACCTGATCATATAAACTACTATGCAAAAGTCTTGAGCCCCCTCTCATTTCTTGAATCACCTTTTTGGTACAAAAATACTTTTTTTCCTGTCAGACTGTCATATCTTTGGAATATTGAGTAGATTAAATGAAAAAAATGGGAACAGATGTTTTACTGTGACAGGCTGCAAAGAGCCTAAAGATACAAGGAGTCTAGATAAAGGAGTTCAGCATTCAGCACCACCAGTATACTGATCACCGCCTGATCATCTGGAATAATCTGCTCCTGTTTCTTCACTGGTTCAGGACTTTAGTTAGATGCTCTTTGTTCTGCTTGTATGATTCATACATTGGTCACTGTGTGGCTTAACAAACAAAAAACATACCTCTGAAACTGGTCAAGTTCAGGGACTGGACTGAAAATGAGAGTCTTTAAAAGTCTTTCAGGAAGCCTGGAGAACTGTTCCTCAAGACCTCATTAAAATTCAAGAAAGTCTGGAAGCAAATATGATGAAATGGGGGTTCAAGACTTTTGCACAAGGCTGTAATTCGTGAGGATTTCCACTCTGGAGGATGTTCTCGAGTGGTGCAGGATGTCGGCGCTGCTCCTCCGCAGCCTGGAGGCTCAACCTCCTGTTTAATAAAAGCGAATTACTACAGCAGAGCAATTTTAACGCCGCCATTTATTTCCTAATATAAAATATGTAAAATGTAAAGTTTCTTTTTTTCTCTCTTTTCCCCCTTGCTCTCTCTCTCTTTCACTTAGTCCCCTTTGTCTTCTCCTCTCCCTCTCTCTCTCCCTCTCTCTCTCTCTCTCTCTCTCTCTGTCACTCTCCCTCCCTCTCTCTCCTGTCCTATCCCTCGCAGCCAGATTAGTTCTTCCATGCGGCCGTGGAGAAACATTAATTATGTATGGAAGCATCATTTATTTATGGCTATATTAACCTCAATATTTCCAGCGTCTTGCGAGTGGGCTGGATACAGTCTGAGCGATGATGTTTATTATTTATTTCTTTATTTTCATTTTTCCGTTCCCTGCCTGCGCCCGCACCGCCTCCACAAAGGGAAGTTTGATGTAAACAGACAGAAAGATCTGCTTTTGTCCGTCCTCCTCACTGACCCCGTGCTGACTCCGAACGCGGAAAATAACCACTGGTCTATTATCAAATAATCCTTTCATTATTAATAACATTATTATTATTATTCTGGGTAGGTGTTTCCAGTAAAGTGGCCAGGCAGTGGAGGTATATGATAGTGTTTCTAATAAAGTGGCCAGTGAGTGGACATATGTGGAAGGTGTTTATAAGAAAGTGGCCAGTGTGTGGAAGCACAAAGACTGTGTTTCTAATAAAGTCGCCAGTGTGTGGAAGCCCAAAGTAGGTGTTTCTAATAAAGTGGGCGGGAACGGAAGCACAAGTTGTGTGTTTCTAATAAAGTGGCCAGTCACTGGAAGTATCTTGAAGGTGTTTCTAATAACGTCAGTAGATATACTTGGCTGTTTCCAATAAAGTGGCCGTAAGTATAAAGTAAGAGGGTGTTTCTAATATAGTGGCCAGTGTGTGGAAGCACAAAGTAGGTGTTTCTAATAAAGTGTCCAGGTAGTGAAGATCAATAGAAGGTGAGTATTAGTGACTGTCAGTAGTGGCTGCTTAGATTGAACCACCAAGTCGAAAGAGCTGAATATTTTAATTTATACCAAAAACAATAAGTGTCTCTGCAGATGAGGGCTGGTGTAAATTCGGCGCAGCGGCTTCGGCTTTGTTTCAGGCTCAGTACAAAAATGACAAAACATTAAAATAAGCAATTTGCTTTTCTTGCAAATTTATCCCATCAGCGGACCGTCACAATCAATTTGAGTCGCCGCTTCCGTTCCTCCTCTTGGCAGGAATGTTATAATTACAGCCTTATTAAGCAGTTTAGTATGGATCCGCGCACCGTGATGAGGCTGTGATTGGCTGTGATTGGCTGCGCAGTATCGATGTGTTTAAGACTCGTTGTGTATTTGATTAGGCGGCTCCGTCGGTGTGTTTGATCAATCCTCTCTGCTGCACTGCTGTCAGACAGACGAGAGACGACTAACAGAATTACAGAGACAAAACCATCCACTTTATAACTCACTCGGACCACTCTGACCACTGCAGTCCACTCATCAATGGGGTCCGCAATTGATCAGACTGATTAGAAAAGTCTGATTCTGCCTCAGCTTCTGGACCACGTCCTGCCTCTGATCTTTAAAGGTCTAGGATTATATAGCGCTGTTTTACTTACCTACTACATGCTTATACTTTACATAATTCATTACATAATTATAGGATCAGTTGGCCAATAAGTAGAACTACAGGATAGTGTTTCCAATAAAGTGAAAATACACGTGTTTCCACTAAAGTGCCCAGTGAATGGAAATAGACGTTTATGCTTCCAATAAAGTGGCCAGTGGGTGGAACTAGAGGGTAGTGTTTCTAGTAAACTGACCAATGAGTGAAAGTTAGTGTTTCCAATAAATTGGGCAGTGAGTGGAACTGGAGGTTACTGTGATGTAAACTGGGCAGTAAGTGGAACTGGAGGTTACTGTGATGTAAACTGGGCAGTGAGTGGAACTGGAAGTTAGGGGTGCTGGTAAACTGGGCAATGAGTGGAACTGGAGGTTAGTGGTGCTGGTAAACTGGGCAGTGAGTGGAACTGGAGGTTAGTGGTGCTGGTAAACTGGGTAGTGAGTGGAACTAGAGGTTAGTGGTGCTGGTAAACTGGACAGTGGGTGAAACTGGAGGTTACTGTGATGGTAAACTGGGCAGTGAGTGGAACTGGAGGTTACTGTGATGGTAAACTGCGCAGTGAGTGGAACTGGAGGTTAGTGGTGCTGGTAAACTGGGCAATGAGTGGAACTGGAGGTTAGTGGTGCTAGTAAACTGGGCAGTGAGTGGAACCGGAGGTTAGTGGTGCTAGTAAACTGGACAGTGGGTGAAACTGGAGGTTACTGTGCTGGTAAACTGGGCAGTAAGTGGAACTGGACGTTACTGTGATGGTAAACTGGGCAGTGAGTGGAACTAGAGGTTACTGTGATGGTAAAATGTGCAGTGAGTGGAACTGGAGGTTAGAGGTGCTGGTAAACTGGGCAGTGAGTGGAACTGGAGGTTACTGTGAAGGTAAACTGGGCAGTGAGTGGAATTGGAGGTCAGTGGTGCTGGTAAACTGGGCAGTAAGTGGAACTGCAGGTTACTGTGATGGTAAACTGGGATCACAGGTCTCCAGACTATAATGAGAGTGAATGAGCTGAACAGTGAGGTTTCTTTCAGTAACTCTATTATAGGCGTCTCTGTAAAGATCGACTGGGGTTAATTCTGTAAAAGCGTGTGAGGGATGTAATGAGGCGTGAAGCTGAAGCCCCGCCCCCTGACCCCGCCCTACACCGGCCCTCTTTTCATCTGCAGGAAAAAGCGTGCCACTGCCAAACGGGTCGCTCTTTAGTTCCTGTGGGCTCAGAGTCTTTCTTCTCTCCCTCCCTTTCACGCTCTCTCTCTCTTTATCTCTGTTTCCCCTCCTTCTCTTTCTTCTCCTCTCTCACTGAGCCTCTGCGCTCTGTCCATCACGCCTTTTGTTTGGCGGTGGGAAAAAGAGTTAGAAGGGAAAAACTGGAGCCGAGTCAAAGGTGGGGGGGTTGGGTGGGAGGGGGAGAGAGTGGGGACAGAGAAAAAGAAAGACAGGAGAAGGGACGAGGGGAAAAGAAAGAGAGAGAGAGAGTGGGACAGAGATAAAAAGAGAAAGGGAAAAGAGATACAGAAATAAAGAGAAGGAAATATTGACATAGCGAGAGAGAGAAAGATAAAGAGAGAGAGAAAGAGAGAGATAAAGGCCCACTTGTAGAACACGAGTGGATGCATTTGAAGTCATGATGCAAGGATACTCTCTCTCCCTCTCTCTCTCTCCCTCTATCTCTCTGTCTCTCTCTCCCTCTATCTCTGTGTCTTTAATCAGGCCGCTGATCCGTCTGCAGCTTGCTGGATTCACACACGGCTTTAAGACCCCTAACGCTGATCACACACTCCCGCTGCTGCTGGACACTCTCAAACATCCCTCGCTCCCTCCTTTACTTCACTCTTCTTTTCTTTCTCTCTTCTTTTATACTAAAGCAATGGCAGCTTAGATACTGATATTCCTCCTGAAATATTGCAGCAGAGCCAGCTTTACACTAGAGGAGGTGGAGGTTTCCAGCCTCGTGTCTCTGGCTGCAGCACCTCAGTGACCGAAATGTTTCTTTACTGGAAAACTCATGGAGGCATGTGAGGCTCCACTGAAGATCCACTTGGTTAATTTTTTAACAGCGAGTTTTTAACCTTTCTCCTCGTCACTGTGTGAGGTTTTTTTTTTGCTTATGTGCTGGCGTTCCACACTAAAATCCCGCGGAGTGTTACTTTGTGCTGTGAACTGTTCTCGTAGTCGTTCCAGTTGCGCCGCCTGACTGCAGAGCCACAGTTTCAGAGCAGCCGTTTCATTCCGGAGGTGAAACAGACAGGGACACCGCCTGACCTCTCTTTGATGTTGTAAATGTATCTATTTTATAAAATAAAAATCTCAACAGCGTTCACCTCAATGTTGGTTTGACACAGTTCATTTTGACTCTTAACTCATTTGACAGGATGATGATCAGGATGATGTTTGTTCCACAATGGCACAAACTGTGGTTGCTATGGTTACAGTGCCATATGAACGAATAAGAGAGAAAATAAATACTCAATAAAGACGGTTTATAATGATGTGTATCCAAACCAGCAACTCTGCAGGGTCTTTGACGTGTGTCAGGTGGATCATTAGTCATGTAAAATGTAAAAGTTGTGTGTGTTGTGCTCTTGAGCGTTCTGCACGGCCCTCACTCCGTCCATCAGTTGGTGCATCAGTTGTTGGGACACAGCCCGAGTTTAGTTTGAATTAGTTACTGATCAACTGTTAGGTGTATAAAAGTATAAAACTCTGAGTGTAAAGACGAGGGCGTATCGACTGTAAGGCCTCGTCCACACGGACGTTTGAATCTTGGATAAATGAACGCGCTCTGAACGCCATAGGTGTTTTTGTAGCGTTTTGTATCTGCGCTTGATTGGCGTTACACTGGCGTTCGTCTTACGCTGTTTAACTCCAGCCTGTAGCCCAATGTGTAGTTTCCTGTATTCACCAGTAGGGGCAGTAATCATTCTGTCCAGATTGTTTACGTGTTGGGGTTTGTAGTTTTACTTGATTTGTCGCTGTTCCCAGAACAATTGAATCCTGGGACGTCAACCGAACGGCATGTAAACGCAATACCGGCATTTTCTTCACGTTCGTCAGGGTTTCAGCAGAATTTGACGCCAAGAAGACGTTGTATGCAGCGTTTTTTTTTTACGCCACCTGAACGCGCAGCTGACCGAGCGCCGGGGCTGAACGCGGTGATTTACTCCAATGAGCAAAAAAACGGTCGGCGCTCAGTCTGCGCTCACCTGGTGCCACGAACGCCAGAAAAACGCCTGATACAGACGCCTGTGTGAACGAGGCCTAATCCTGAATCGCCATTAAACTGCAGTGTTGATCAGCAGTTACAAGAGTTAGAATGTTCAGTATTGAACATTCCAGATCACACCGGTGTGACGCTACACTACACTAATGGAAAGTAGTCAGGCGGTACAACAGAGTGGTCTGCAGAGGCCAGAGGCTCATAAACACTAGTTTTTTTATCTGCTCTGGTCTGAGCTTTTCTTACTCCAGGAGGCCTGAAAGACTGGGATCTTCTTCCAGCACCAGATCCTCCAGTCAAACATGATTAGACGTCCCTCTGGAATAACAGTGCCACCAGATGCTTCAAATCAGATAAAAAAATCCATCCACATTCAGAGCAACTCTTTCAAATCCCCTGCACTGCGAAAGACTGACGCCTGCCTGTAAATCATTGATGCTACACTCACGATATAATTTCAGCTCAAATATGACACAGAACACGTTTCATTTAGTGCCGCCTGCCAGAAAACATGAAAAATTCAGATTCCGTGCCACAGTTCTCAATTCCTTGTACCAAACATCCACTTTGAAAACCTTCGAAGAACAAACTGAGCAGCTTCAGTCTGAAAGTGTTCAACTAAACAGTGGAGCTGTTTCTAATAAAGTGAAGTGTTTCTAATAAAGTGGCCAGTGAGTGGAATCACAAGGTATTGTTTCTAATAAAGTGAAGTGTTTCTAATAAAGTGGCCATTTCTTTTTAATCGTCCCCTTTTCCGAGACGTCTGTTTTCCTTATTTTTTATCTTCTGCTCATTTCTTCCCCAGTTTTTCTCATTGTCTTCCTTTTTCATTTCCCTCAGCTTTTTCATTCTTCAGCTATCTCTTTCCTCCAATCTCTTTTTATCATTCATTCACTTTAAGCCCCTCCCCCCTTCCCCGTTGTCGCGGTGACCCCTGTAACAGGGTGATGTAAGTGTGATGATGCTGGAATGAGTATTTAAAAACCGTCTCTTCCTCTAATCCTGCACCAACAAAGACTACAGTCTCCCTCACAGCAGGAAACTATAGTCTCTCTCTCTCCCTCTCTCTCTCGCTCGCTCTGTCCGGCTGGCACAGTGGGCGCTGCAGCCTGGCGCGGGTCCTGCTGCCCGCTGGGTCGAGTGTGTGCTGCTGCTCCACTCGTTTCTTTGTGAAGGAGAAGAGTGTCACTGTCCTCTCGCAGTCGCTTGTGCCAAACACTACACACACACACAGAGGCCAGCGTTCCGACACACACTATCCACTCTGTGTACGTTGTGAAAGAGTGTGTTTTGTACAATGCAGTATATAGGAGTATGTGAAAGAATGTGTGTGTGTGTGTATGTGTACGTGCATGTACGTGTGTGTGTGAGAGAGAGACAGAGATTGTGTGTGTGTGTGTCTGTGTGTATATGTATGTGTGTGTGTGTGTCTGTGTGTGTGTGTATATGTGTGTGTGTGTGTGTGTGTGTGTGAGAAAGATGGAATGTGTGTCACAGGGCCATAAAGTGTATATGAGAATGGGCAAGTGTGTGTGTGTGTGTGTGTGTGTGCTCTCTGAAGCTGTGCGGATGCCAAAGGTTCGGATTTTCCCAGGAGTTTCAGTAAAGCGAGGAGGAATCCGGTCCTTTCAGAAGGAATAAAGAGTGCGAGTGTGAAATCATCACTCAAAAGCAGCAGCATGTAAACAGCAGGACAGGAGAGGGGGAGGGGGTCAGCGGCTCCGTCCCAAACCAACACACACTGTCCCAAACCCAGCGGATCTGTCCCAAACCAACACACACTGTCCTAAACCCAGCGGGTCTGTCCCAAACCCAGCGGACCAGTCCTAAACCAACACACACTGTCCCAAACCCAGCGGATCTGACCCAAGCCCAGTGGGTCTGTCCCAAACCAACACACACTGTCCCAAACCCAGCGGACCTGTCCTAAACCAACACACACTGTCCCAAACCCAGCGGACCTGTCCTAAACCAACACACACTGTCCCAAACCCAGCGTCTCTGTCATAAACCAACACACGCTGTCCCAAACCCGGCGGATCCGTCCCAAACCCAGAGGATCTGTCCCAAACCAACACACACTGCATAAACTCAGTGGATCTGTCCCAAACCAAAACACACTGCATAAACTTAGCAGATCTATCCCAAACCAAGACACACTGCATAAACCCAGCGGATCTGTCACAAACCAACACACACTGCATAAACCCAGCGACTCCCTCCCAAATGCACACTGCCCCAACCATAGTGGTTCTGTCGCAAATACTCACTGTCTTAAACACACACAGTCCCAAAGACAGCGGCTCCATCACCAAACCAGTCCCGAAGACAGCGGAACTGTCAAAAATGAACACACACACCGTCCCAAACACGGCAACTCTGTCCCAAACAAACACTGTCCCAGTCACAGCGGATCCATCCCAAACCAACACAGATTGTCCCAAACATAGCACCTCCATCTCAAACGAACACACACGGTCCTGAACACAGAAGCCCGGTCCCAAACCAGCACACACCATCCCAAACACAGAGGCTCTGTTCCAGACCAACAGGGACACACAGTGGTTCTGTCCCTAACACAACAGCTCAGTCCCAATACCTCACACAGTAGCTCCATTCCAAACCAACACACACTGTCCCAAACACAGTAGCCCCATTCCAAACCAACACACACTGTCCCAAACACAGTAGCCCCATTCCAAACCAACATACACTGTCCCAAACACAGTAGCCCCATTCCAAACCAACACACACTATCCTGAACATAGCGGCTCTGTCCCAAACCAACACACACTGTCCCAAACACAGCGGCTCCGTTTCAAATCAATGCACACTGTCCTAAACCAACACACACCATCCCGAACACAGCGGCTCTGTCCCAAACACTGTGGCTCCATTTCAAGCCGGTGCAAACTGTCCCAAACACAGCATGATCCCTAGAAGGACAATAGAGATAAGCACTCTACCCTAGAAAGACACTAGAGCAGAACACAACCCCTAAAAGGACACTAGAGAAGAGCTTGTTTCGCAGACAGACAGTAGAATAGAATATGTTCCCTTCAAAGACACTAGAGAAGAGCTTGCTCCCTAGAAAGACACTAAATATGTTTCCTAAAAAGGAATAAAGTTTTATAAAAAGACCATGGAATAAAGTAGGTTTTCTAGAAAGACACTATAAAATTTCTGAAAAAATACTAGAATAGAGCTTGTTCCCTTGAAAGACACTAGAGGAGAATACAAGAAAGAGATTAAATATGTTTCCTAAAAGCTGTAAAGTTTATTTTCTTGAAAGACAATAGAACAGAAAACTACTAGACATTTTCCTAAAAGGTTTGTTTTGTAAAAAGGCACTAGAGCCAAGTATGTCACCTAGGAAGGCACCAGTATAGTGTATGACCCCTAGAAAGGCACTGGAGAAGCTCCCTTCAAAGACAGTACAGTACAGCATGCTCCCTAGAAAGCACACTTCTAAATAAGACACTATACAATGTTTCCTAGAAAGTCACCACAGCAGATTTTCTGGAAAGGTCTGAGGAGATGCTCTAGAATAAACAGACCCTCCCGGCAAAGATACCAGGGTACGTTCTGTTCCCCTCGCTAGTATGCTCCCTACAAAGTCACCACAGCCTGAAAACACACTCGGGAAGCTCTCTGGACGGAAAATCCCTCAACAGATCAGATCTAGACGTCTGGAGCTGAACGGCAAAGAAAACTCTCCAGTGCAGAAGATGAAAGAAACAGGTTTAGAGCTTTAGACCAATCTGGAAGTCCTAATCCGGGCAGATCCACTTCTAAACTGAATGCAGCTTTCCTTCGATCCCATGGTAAACCCACATTCTCCCGGCAACTTCCAAAATTTGCCTGAACTTTTTGTTCTCCCTTTCAGTTGCTATGCAACAGCTTTTGTTGCTGGGGAATTGAGAAGAGAGCGCAAGTTCAACACACACACACACACACACTCACACACACACACACACACAAACACACTGTACAATCTGCACAAATTACACACATTACAGACGTACTTTTGCAAAAATCTAATTGCCCCGGTACTGTGCAAAGGTCCAGAGCTTCCCCTCTCATTTCTTCATATTTTGATTTGAATCACTTTGTTGGTACAAAAAATACTACTTCCAGCCCATCAGACTGTCTTATCTTTGTCACAGTGAGTATATTAAATGAAAACAATGGCATTATGTTTTACTGCAAAGTGTCTAAAGAGCCTAGATAAAGGAGTTCTAACCACTCAGCATTCAGCACCACCAGTATACTGATCACCGCCTGATCATCTGGAATCATCTGCTCCTGTTTCTTCACCGGTTCACCGGTTGCTTAACAAACAAGAAACATTCCTCTGAAAGTGGTCAGGTTCAGGACTGAAAATTGATTTTAGTCTTTAAATCTCCTCCAGGAAGCCTGGAGAACTGCTCCTCAAGACTACATGAAAAATACAAGGAAGTCTGGATCTTTGGAAGCAAACTATGAAGAAATGGGGGGCAAGACTGTTTATAGATCACAGTGCTCAGAAACCAAATATGCAAGTCTGTTAGAAATGACTGAACATGGTTTGAGGCACAAAGATTAGGTTGCCTTTCCGTTACATTCCATCTTATATGTTGCAGGGGCACCGCGGTTACAGTGTGGCACCCTTCTGTTCCACCTTAACTCTTATAAAGTCTTCGGGTCTGTGGGACCCGTTTTCAGTTTTTAGCTTGAGTGACATTTCTGTTCATAAATGTGATTTAACAAAGGCAAAGGGAACAAATTGAACATGTTTTGTTTTTATATTACTTGCAAAAGTGATGAAGTGAACATGGGATGAAGGGTTAAACGGAGCAGTTGTTACTCTGTGCCTTTGTCGGAGTTTATATTCTGTCCTGAGGCACAGAAACTGAACCATTTCCTCATTTAAGGTGGAACGGAAATTTGTGTGTGTGATCGAGTGTGTGGTGCCGTTAGCGCAGTGCTAATCGCTGGGGTATGAGCTGCCGGTACTTGTTAGCCGCATTAGCATCGTAGCGTCAGACACCAAACATGTCTTGGCCGGTCAAGTATATATTGAGGGGCAGTGGGGGGAGGTAGATTTTCCAGAAAACTATCACTTTAATTTGGATTCTCAGTTGAACAGATTTCTGAAGGGTTCGAATTCTTAAAGTTTTTTTGATCCTGTCATACTGTCAACTCTCTCTCTCTCTCTCCCGCTCCCTCTCTCTTTCTCTCTCACTCGCCCCTTATCTGAAGCGCTTTAACAGGCCGAATTAAGAGGCTTACACACGCCTGCTGAAAGGTCACTCGTGCAAATTGGGTTCATTAATCTTCAAGTGTGTGTCAGCCCAGCCCCCAACTCTCTCTCTCTCTCTCTCTCTCTCTCACACACACAGATTATAAAAAACAGTCACTCGCTTATGAAGATTAGCACAGCAAAACTCAGAGTGTGATAAAGAAGATTCAGACAGTTTGGGCTGGAAATAAAACTGCCATGCTGGCATTCTCTCTCTCTCTCTCTCTCTCTCTCTTTAATAGCTTTATATGGTCATGTTCAAC
The DNA here is from genome assembly GCA_037974405.1 of Brachyalestes nurse. Lineage (NCBI taxonomy): Eukaryota > Metazoa > Chordata > Actinopteri > Characiformes > Alestidae > Brachyalestes > Brachyalestes nurse. The sequence goes on along the minus strand of JBBPCY010000032.1, from coordinate 14,613,632 downwards.
TTTATAGTAGCTATATATGCTCCTATTCAATTCTCTAATAACTCTACAGGTCCATACCCAACTCTAAAATAGCTCTATTTGGTCATATTCAACCCTGTAATAATCTTATATGCCCATATTTAACTCTTTGATAGACCTATGTGAGCATATTTAACTCTATCAACTATATGATAGCTCTATAAGCCCATGTGCAGCTCTGTAGTAGCTCTATAAGCTCATATTCAACTCTATGATAGTCCTACTGGCCCATATTCAACTCCATAACAGATCTTTATTCCCATGTTCAACTCTATAATAGCACTGAAGGTTCATATTTAACTGTGTAACGCTCCTCACTTTTTTATCAACACACAAAGCATTAATATTTGCCAAGTTAGGCTAAAATATTAGGCTACAGATGACAAAAACTAAGAGCCGTTTGGAAGCCGAAAGAACCGGCTCTTCTTTGGGAGCCGCGCCACAAGAGTCGGCTCTCTGAAAAGAGCCGAACTTCACATCACTATCGCCGGCGAACGTACAGCGTGAACTGCGTTCAGTCTCGCGAGAGTGAACGTCACTCACGGTTACGTTCAGAATTTGTAAACCGACTCGTTCAGTTCAGCGTTCATGAAAAATAGGAACGTGTTCAATGAATGCATTCAGGCACAACACTGATTATGAGAACCATTCCATGCCAGTGTCTACACAAGCACCTCATTCTGCTTTATGAGTGAAGTGAAAGTGACCATTCTGTCATATGTAAACACACCACAGCACACAGTGTGAACAGCACAAAATGTATCCTCTGTATTTAAACCATTTACCAAGTGAAGCAACAGTGTGTGGGGATGGTACCTTACTCAAGGGAACCTCAGAGGTGCCACTAGCAGTCTTGGGACTTAAACCCATGACTTCCTGATCGGAGAGCGAAAGCCCTAACCACTAGACCACCAGCTGCCTGCTGATTAGGTGATCACCTGAATAATTATTTAATGAGGAAAAGTATAAAAACACTGCTGTAATCAACACTCTCCCCTCACAATGAGACCAGCAGGATGGTAAAACATTACTAGAAGTTCGTTTTCTACTAGAAGAATTGTTTTCTTTGAATTATTCAAGATCTGTAAACAACACTGCATCTGTTTTGTTATTTCCTTCAAAATCATGCTTTAAAGATGTCATGTCGTGCTCAGGGAGTGAAGCAGGGCGCAGACGCAAGTTCCCTTTGATGGATTTTATTACAAAAACACAGACGCTACACAGAACACAAAAAGGCACGAGGGCCTAAAACATAAACAGTACATAAAACAGAGGAGACATGAGGGCCTGGTAGCGTGAGGGAATGTGTGAGGGCGTTGAACAGCACTAAATACACAAATCTCGGAACTTAAATACAAAACAAGACATAAACCAATCATCTAACACAATCAGTCCCACATATAAAAACAACAACAATGGTGGCCTCTACTGGCCGCTGGCTGAGACATGACAAAAGACGAATATTTTTATTTGGAAATTAGGGGAAATCTTGTCAGGCAAAGCTGTTCAGTTCAATACTTGCACCTATAAAAGATAAAACCTGAGAAACTGAACATTTTTGCAGTGGTCTCTAATTTTTTTTCTGTATGTTGTTTTTGTCTTTCTGTCTGTGTGTCTGTGCAGTCGTGATGTAAGCAATTTCCTCCAGGATCAATAAAGTTTCTGATTCTGATTATTCAAATTCTAATCCCAGGTGATGCCATAGTCATCCATGTCTGGGAGTCCAAGAATAATTGGCCTTGTGTTTCCTGGCGAACAGCAAGTCTCACCACCCAGAGAGGTTCTAGCCCATGCAATAGTATTGTAATAATGTAACAATGGTATTCGCAGCAGTTCAGCTATTGAGTAGAATTGGACATTTCTAAATTAGGAGGAGAATTGGGGAGGGGGGATTAATTTCACTGTGACTGTTGTGTTTTTAGAAGTAAACTGCATATGTATTATTATTAATAGTAGTAGTAATATTATTATTATTAGTAGTAGTAGTAATAGTATTATTATTATTAGTAGTAGTAGTAGTAGTAGTAGTAGCAGTAGTAGTAGCAGTAGTAGTATCATTACTATCATTATCATTATTATTATTATTAGTAGTAGTAGTAGTAGTAATATTATTATTATAAGTAGTAGTAGTAGTAATATTATTATTATTATTATTATTAGTAGTAGTAGTAGTAGTAGTAGTAGTAGTAGTACTATTATTATTATTATTAGTAGTAGTATCACCTGCGTTGAACTCCATAAACAAATAACTGTCCTACAAACCATAGGATACTCTCTGTCATGATGGATCATGTCCATTATATAACAGTGTCATTATCGTTACATTACCAAAAGGTATCATAAACTATCAGCTATGACATGTTTATGACATGGTTATGTCACTACTTTAAGTGAAGCTCACATTTTATCTCCCATTTGTACAGAAATATAGACAATTCCAGCTTGTGCTCCCTCCTGCTGGGGTCTGCGTTGGTGTGAAAATATCAATCATGTGTGAATAAAGTGGTGTAATAGGCACGGTGTGATGTCCTTAAAAGTGCTCGGGGGTTTCTGTGTAATCATTGTCCACTGACTGCTGCTGGAATGCTGTCGAGCCTTTTGTTAATGCATTCTGAGAGGAGAATAGGCTTCTGCACTCATCTCTTGTCTGACTAGGCCCATTGATTTTGCCACAGGTGCAAACTAATAACTGTAATCTACATTCTGTGCTGGAGTGCGAGTGTGTGCGAGTGTGAGTGTGTGTGTCCCGTCTTCATTCTCTGCAGTCACCTGTCGGAGAAATCCTTTATCTGCCTGTAAGGAAATCAATACCTCAATGTCAGCTTGGATTTTCATTTGACACGGACAAACTAACAAGCTGCCACTAGAGAAGCGTCTCTAAAAGAAACGCGACTCGGTGGAGTGTGAGGCGTGCGTCCGAGCTTACGAGGTTTTAAAGGCTGTGATCAGACACGCACCATCCCACTCAACCACCCACACACCAGTCACAGAGTCCATTTAAGTCCAAGGGGCACATGCCCACTCAAATTGTTTGAATGTGTTGTTTATTATGTGTTCTCAAGGTCTACATTCCTATTTAATTAATTAGCTCAAGGACAGGACCTTTGTTTTTAAGGTCAGGAATTCTTAACTGTACAACAAATACTAACTGGACAGTTTCAGAGTCTAATTCTCGAGCGTTTCTTCACTTACCACACTCTCGGGACACTTGGAGGTCTGTTTATTGTGGTTATTATTAATAACAAGTTCAACTGCTTATTGAATGTTGGTGCATTTTCTGAAACTGGCATTTATCACTCATTTCTACAAGCAAAAGGCTGCTTAAGGCTGTGTGTTGCAGAAATTGTGCCAAGGACATTTGTGCATGTTCCAGTTCAAGTTTAACAATATGGTCTATAAGTCACATACACATAAAAAGATACACACATGGACGTGCCCAAGTATAAACAAACACAGAGCCAAAATCAACAAACTAACAAAAAAAGGGGATAAAATAAAATGTGGTTAAGACAAAGTAGTAACTTAAAATAGATCAAATGATAAATATACAAAGTAACAACTCGATTACACGACTTTTCGTGCAGCCATCCTTTTCTACGTGCTAGGACAACACTTCACTACCCTGTATTTTAATGCACAGTGCATAACACTGCCAGTATCTGCTGGTGACTGTTAGGATTAGGTTTAGGGTTAAGGTTAGGGTTATGGTTAGGGTTAGGGTTAACATTAAGGTTAGGGTTAGGTTTAGAGTTAAGGTTAGGTTTATTTCTCTCCTACTATCCCTCAGTCCAGCGTTGTCCTAGCAATTAAAAAGTGAAGCGTTGTCCTAGCACAAAAAAAAACAACAACCCTAAATCGTGATGGCAGCACATGTTTTGATTAAATTGTACTTCGTGATGGCTGCACGGGCTGAGATCGGGCTCAAAGGAAAGGTAGAGGCTCTCAAAATGAGTTAAAAGGAAAAACTAGTTTTAAGTACAAAGGGAACACAGGTCCCCACAATTCCAATTCCAAAGGCTGTCCAATCACCTTCCAAAACATCATCAAAACCAAATGAAAAGATAAAACCACTTGGTAATTTCTAACCATGTAATTGTTGTGGCATGCACTTAAGAAGTGCTCTGATAACACGCAGTTATTTGGATTTGGTGTGTTGGCACCCCCAGTGGCCATTTTTCACGTAGCTGATATCCTTTTGTCAACTGAATTAAACATTTTCTTTATTTTTGTGTTTTGTTCATACTCTTCCATCATGGCTGTTTATATAAAATAAATAAATAAATAAATAAAGAAATAAAAAATAATTTATCCCAAACTTTTCTCAAAACTGTAATGAAACAGTATCTCGGCCACAAGAGTAGTCACAACCATTCCGTGTGATAACTTTCTGAGCTTTCAGAGACATTAAACTCTTCAGACGTCTGGTTCCATTCATGGCCATTGTGAAACATTCTGACTCCACAGTTTTTCCCATTTTTAGGAAAAATGGTGGAATTACTCTCTAAGAGTATGTGATGTCTGATCAGTCAATGACTGGTCTTGCGCCTTTTAGCCTCTGAGTGCTGGGATAGGCTCCAGCACCCCCTGTTGAGGATAAGCAGCTTAGATGGATGGATGATATTCCATTAACACAATTGCTGCCATAAGTAATTACCTACAAAACGGTAACTGTCTTGATGTGATATGTATTAATAAATGATGCACATACGCACCAACTAAATCCAATTATAAGCCTATGAGATAATTCAGTCGATGGCGCCCCTAGTGGTCACAGCTGTGAGTGACCATGCTACTTTAAGCACAGGTTAAGAATCCATGAAGCCCAGAGGCTGCTGTACGTCTCTAAACCACTCTGACCCAGCGCTGTCCTCAGTCTCCAGGCTTCAGGGCACATTAACCACGTTGTCACTCTCTCTCCCAGGCCTGGGACAGTAAGCTGCCCTCTCCCACTGACTGCTGACCTGAGAGCTGTTTGGTTTGTGGCCCTCGACAGGTTAAGGTCAGATGGAGATTAATGTTGGTCCCAGGATGGATTCTGGAGGATCTACATGTCACGTCACGGACTGTGATCCAGGAGCCAAAGAGCAACAGAGACACATCTCCTGTGATGCTGGGACGTCCAGTGGGACGTTTACTGTGACTGAGCGTGGACAGATGAGCCCTCAGCTCATCTCAGCCATGGGCTTTGCTTTAAGTCCTCTTGCTTCTCCATCCTTGGAGAATTACATTGGTTCTATCTCTTTCTCTCTCTGTCTCTTGGTCTCTCTATCTCTCTGTCTCTCTCTCTCTGTGATTGATATCTACACTGTCATGTCTCTCTCCAGCTTAGCTGATGCTTAAACGCTCTCTCTCTCTGTCTGTCTCTCTCTCTCTCTGTCTCTCTCTCTCTCTGTATCCTCTGATTGATATCTACACTCTCTCCACCTTAGCTGATGTTAAATGCATGCCTTCTCCCAACACGGCCTGAGGGGAATCAATATTTCCGCGGGCCTCTGGGATGGGCTTTGGCCACATCTTTAACCCCCCACTACCCTCGCCGTCCCCTGGGCAGGCCTGTCTGAGGCCCCCCGTCCCCCTGGACCTCTGAAAGTCCAGCTTCTGCACTAGCAGCCTGAGGGCAGAGGACAGAGCAAAATAGAGCAAAATAAAAGTAAACAAAAGGGGAGAGAAAACACAACTACTAGTTACAAAAAAGTACTAAAACCTGAGTGACTGATCCACTGTACAATATTCTCCAACGCAGCAATACTCCCCAACATTCCCCAATGTCTTTGGTCATTCCTCACCATTCAGTTGTTATGGGATTGACTTGATTCGCCTGAACAGTTTGCTGGTAATAAAGAGCTTCGTGACTAAATGCTACTGCCGCATAATAATGGTAATTCTTTTTAATTCTTTTTTCTCCTGTTAATTGACTCCCTAAACAGCCCCATGGCACAAACCACATGCCTCTCCTACAATATTTTGTACACATTTTATTCCTGGTCACAGATGTGGTAGGAGTCAAAAGTTGCATCATATAATTGGGCAGATGCAATTAATTTTTATAAACTGAGTTTAAATGTTTTTGGTTAGATTATGTGTTACATTCCACTGATGAAACGTAAAATATTTAGTTCAAGTAGATTCTTAATAACTTTCTTCTCTTGTAAGATTTTTCGAACCATTTTTGCATGGCAAGCAGTATTCAGGGGTCCAAAGCGGAACTACCTTGCCAACTTAACCTCTGAGCCAAGATATGGAATCTGTCCAAAATATTGGGAAAGACCTTTTCATAAGATCTATCAGTCAGTGTCCAGATACACACACACACCTGTGTGTATAATCTCCATAGAGTGGGACTCTCTGGTCTAGAGGCACAAGGCGACTAAACTGCACTGCAAAATGTAACACAATTTCCATTGTATCTTTAACCCAGTAACCGTGTTTCTGACACACTGACAGCACAATGGTGATGTAAAACTGTAGAGATTATCGTTTATTCCTAAACTCTGAGACTTCGGGCGTTTTCCTGTTTTTGTGCTGGCTAAAATCTTGCTCACTGTGTCATTGGTCTTCAAATAAATGTATTCCAACGATTCCAACTCCAATTCTCTCCACAGTTTATGGCCAGTCGTCCCAAAACTGCGTCCATGGAGTCGAGCCGGCGGAGAGTTTTTCTATCAGAGCCGCTTTTGTTATTGTGGTCTTTTATTATTTAGAGTCTTGTTTGTGTGTTTAATGTTTTCTCTGTGTTCTTTATCCGTGGGATGAGAACCGAACCCACAGAACTTGTTAGTGAGGTCCTGGATCTCCTTCACGTTTCTCACAGAGTTAAAGATAAATTTGTTAGAGTCGTAGAAAACTCCCCCTGAAATGTATCTTCAGCCCAAACAGACAGTCGAGCTGGAACTTCATCACTTCTCAGCTGTTAGTTTGTGTCTCCAATGTTGTTTGTTGTGCAGACAGTAAAAAGGACACTTTCAAAGTCTTTCTGTGAGCAGAACATTCCACATGTTGCCCAGAGGGGTACCAGGACCCCCAGTACTGAGCTGTGGAGTGGAAGAGCATGCTCCGGAGCTCCATCCAGTTCCTTTGAGATGAATCGGGGTGCTGTTTGTGATCCTGAACCAATCCAACATCAGTACCTGACTTCACTGATGCTCATGAGACTGAATGCAATCAAATCCTCACTGCAATGTTCCAACTTGTAGGGCTGTGTTTTGTACACCGAGTGGTTTTGCTGGGCTCATACCAGCGCATTCCCCATTTTCACACATTTCCAAAATAACACATGATATTGTGTGTTTTCTGCTCGTATGAGAGCTGCTTTTCACATGAAGTATGTCTGGGTGCTTTGTTGGCATCTTGCTATTTTAAGGCAGTGAAATCACACCGGTGCTTTTGTCCAACAAATACCACATTTAAAGTCAGTGACGTTTTATTAAACCATGTTTAACCTGCACATTTCAGGAACGTCCAGAAGCAAAGACTACAACTGGCCATTTCATGTAATCATATTGTTTAATGAAACTCTAAAACCATGAACCATGTCCTGATTCAAGTTCATTATTAGAATGATGTATTGATGAAGGGCTATTTGACCACACACAGTTACTCAAATGCAGCAGGTTGAGGGTGTTCCTCAGAACAGTGGTGATGAAGTATGATGTGTGATGAAGGTCTGATTCCTCAGCTTGTAAACACACCATTAGAGCAAGTGGGTGGTAGTGGCTCAGTAGGTAGGATACTTGCCTCTGGACCACGGGGTCGTGGGTTCAAATCCTACCTTCAGCACACCACCACTGGGTCCCTGAGCAAGACCCTTAACCCCAAATTGCTCCAGGGAGACTGTCCC
>JBBPCY010000032.1:14595281-14605073 GCA_037974405.1 Brachyalestes nurse | reverse complement strand
GGACTGGAAATGAGAGTCTTTGAAGGTCCTTCAGGAAGCCTGGAGAACTGTTCCTCAAGAACACATTAACATACAAGAAAGTCTGGATTTCTGGAAGGAAAATATGAAGAAATGAGCGGTGTATCAAGACTTTTGTGTAGTGTAACTCATCACACACTCTCCTGAAAGTGAGAAGTTAGGTAATCTCAAATAGACTTGATAAAGCTGTTTCCAGTAGGTCTAATTCATTTAATAATGCAGATTTAAACACACCCAAGAGAAAACCGATTAAATTCAAATTCTCAAACCACTTCAGGCAGGTGGCCCGGGATGCATTTTAGCCAGATGTCATACATATGTGTGTCTTTCCAAACCACAATTTCACTTTATAAACATCACTGTGTCACAGCCTTTTAGACAACAGGGTCTGTTTTCACGAACCACCTCAGGAGCAGAAGTGCTGATATTGAATCAATTGTTATGGCAACTGGAATCTGATCCAAGAGTTCTCTAACCCCTTTGCTGGCTCAGATGTCCTTAGTGGTGATTTTAGTTCATTTGTAAAGCTCAGAGCAAGCCATTGTGTCTCAAACCACCTGGATGTGATCTGAGAAGGAAGAGAGTTGTTTTGCTGATGCATTTATGGACAATTTGAATAACTTATGACTTCTTGGTTCAAGAACGTTAGCTTCTTAGCTCCAGAGCTAAGCTAAAGAGGAAAGGTTTGATGACCTTTTACTTATTTACTTCTAGGCTGATTATCAGAAGATGTTTGGCTTTTTTTCATTATATATTCTTATTTACATACATTTATTTAAAATTAATATGATGTCAAATTGAAGTTGAAAAAGTCTAAAATCAAGAATTAATAGTAAAGAATAGTAAAGAAAGAATATTTGTGAGTGTTTTTGTGTTCTAGTTCATTTAGAGGCGAATGTGATTTTCTACTCTGTTTTTTGTTATTCTGAGTAGTTGTGATGCTTCAAAGTGGCCCGGTGAGTTTCCTTAAGCTGGTAGTAAATGAAACACAGCAGAAAAGAACTGCATTTTGTGTGACGTGCGCACAGAGTATGTGAAGTGTTTCGCTCTAAGCAAAGTGTTGCTGGCAAATGTAAAAAACGCATGACAGCTTTTTGAAGGCGTGTGTGAAGCAGGTGGATGATGTACATCTGACTTACGGTGACAGGGATGACAAATGTAGGCTAAAAATACATACACACACACACACACACACGCACAGCTCTCCGTCTGTGTTCGCTAATTTATATATGAGCGCAGGAACATTTGACTAAAGGCGGTTTTACGAGAGGACGTTCATTACGGCGTGCGGAGTGCCGCATCGCCTTTAAGAGGAACCACTGAATTGTTGGAAAAAACTGAAAAAGCATAGATGCCGGCGTGCGGTGTTCAAACGTGGTGTGAAATGATCTGTGGAAGTTTTTTTCTCACCTCTTGGGAAAAGCGAATATGTATTGCTTAATAACTGTGTTCCCCCTGTTCATTCCTTATAGATTGCAGCTCTCAATGGCAGACTGTCTGAAGTCACAGTCACAATATAAAACTGCACTTTACATCAGCTTGCAAAAAGACTTGTGACCAAGGCAGGACCTGAGGGTCAGTATCAATAAAAAAAAAGATGGAGTTAGCTGTTGAGCTAAGTTGCTAAATCTCCATCCATCCATCCACCATCTAAGCTTCTTATCTTAGCCAGGATGATAGAGCCTAGCTCAGACCTAGGCTCCTAGTGTTTAGGGTGTTGCCCTTGTAATTGGAAGGCTATGGGTTTGAATCCCAACACTTCTAGTGTTACCACTGAGGTTCCCTTGAGCAAGGTACCATCCCCACATACTGCTCCCCGCGTGCCCCTCGTTGGGGGAAGCCCCCTGCTTCACGTGGTGAATGGGTTGAATACAGATAAAGAATTTTACACTGTTCACACTGAGTGCTGTGCTGAGGTGTGTTCACACGTGACTAAAAGGGACCACTTTACTTGAAGTAGCCAGTTAGGGACTTGGTTATAGGTCTTGGTCAACCAGAAAGAAGAGACCATAGCCCATCTTCTCACTTTCCATCGGCTCATGTTTTCCAGGGTCTCTGATTTCACAAGGTTCACCTAGACTAGAGATTCCCATGCTTTTCAGTCCTGTACCCGATCAGACGCAGGATCATATTGCCCTGATGCGAAACATTTGGCCTTGTAAGGTCAATCCTTCTTAACATATCAAACATTTACGATGAGATGACACAACACACCAGATGTACTGTGTAATACTACATAAATAAATCATGTTATGGATTCTTTTCAGGTCTATTTTGGAGTGCTGCTCAGGACACAAGGATGAGGAAGAGCAATGAACTTTCTTCATTGGTAGTCGCAGCAGAGGTAGTGGTTCAGGAGGAGGGCGTATGTCTGTGAGAGAGTCCATGACTATAAAATAACCAGTGAATCTGTCAAATATTAAATATTTGTGAACAAAAAATGCTAAAGGCCAACCACAGCAGGCTACAAACTAACCAAAGACAACCATGAATTAAATCACACCTGTGAAAATGATACTGGAGTACATTATTGGGCCTGGACCTGGGGGCGGGGTGGGGGCTGTGGATCACACTCATTCATCTTTCATGCATGCATACGTATGTATATATATGTATGTATGTATGAGTGATGAATGAGCACATGTATGTAAGTATACTCATGCATATGTACACTAGTTTAGAGATTCTAAGACTCCAGAAAGTGTTTAATCTGAAGACCTCAGCCAATGACATTCTTCGACCCGTTGTTTGTAGGGTTTTTTTGCTCATATGTCGACGTTCCACACTAAAATTCGACAATCCATGACTTTGTATTGTGAATTGTTCTTGTATGCAATCGACTTGCGCTGCCTGACTGCAGAGAAGCTAAGCATCCCCTCAGTGAGACGATGTCCACCTCATCTGACTCAGCCTGTGTCACTCATTTGACTTTGACTCGTTCGACAAGATGTTTGCTGTCCAGCAGCACAAGCTGTGGTTTCAGTGCCACAGTAGTTGAATGAATATGGGGGATGATGAATACATTTGTAGAGGGAAAAACAACAGCCAAGCAGGGTCGTTTGCCAGTGTTGTTTTGATGCATGTCAAGTGGCTCAATAGTGGAGCAAAATGAAAAGATTTGTTTTACAGTGTCATACAGTGAGTGTGTGATTCTTTGTTTGTGTTGTGCTCTTGAGTGTCCTGCAAGGCACTCGCTCCATCCATCAGTTGGTCCGTCAGCTGATGCAGTCTGAGTGTAGTGTGATTTAACTATTGATGGACTGTCAAATGTATGCAAGTATAAATTAAAGCTCTTCTTGTAAAGATGGTGATCAGCTATAATCTTGAATCTCCTTTTACTTGCATTGTTACGTCAGCAGTTAAAATGCAACAGAGTGTTCATTGCTGAATGTTGCAAAACACACCAATGTGACCTCATGCTAAAATGGAAAGTAGTCAGTGGCACAACTGAAGGGGTTGATGTTCGTGCAACCTTTGGGGCCATTTGCATTTCATGGTTTGCATGGTGGTAAAGACCATCACTGATGTTGTGGTAAAGCATGTTAACAGCTCCATTTTCCAGGGTAAGATACACTGAAGGCTATCCAGATGTCTTGTCTTCATATGACTCGACATTCTGAAGTGCTCATAGCAGTTTCACAGACTTTCACTTAGGAGTGGAGTGCAGGGGTAGCAGACTTATGTCAGGGTGTCCAATAAATAAAACACTTTGTCAAACCCCCAGCTGTCACGGAGGCTAGACAAGAACGGACTGGTTGGAGGTTGGTCCCAATGTAGCGTGGGGGAATACTAACTCGCGGATACACACGAGAGAGCAGGTAAGCCACGCGTTTATTCTGAGAACGCTCCGAGAGGAGTTGAGATTTCCACCAGGAAACCCGCGTTCTCACACGCACACAGAAAGGTATAAGCGAGGCTCCGGAGAGCCGAGTACTCACGTGAGTCGAGTTGAGAGAGGACCTGGACAGAGATTCCATGAACTCAATGTCTGGTGCTGACTGTCACCTGCATTCCTGCTTAAATACCTGCGTGAGTCATTTCTGGTGCCCTGTGACCTCACGTGACCTGGTGCGTGTGACACCAGCACTTTTGGGCGTTCCCCATTCCTTGGTCCAATGGGATTTTGGTGTTTCCCATTTGTCCCATTCCCATGTATATCCCATTAAGTGAACTGGCTTTTTGCATGGAAAGACAGCATGGGCCCCGGCCACATGAAAGGACAGGATAAACATCTACAGTACGGAAGATGGAGCATGGCTGTTGCTCGGCTGGACTTTATAAAAAGAAAAGAAAGCAGGACAGGTGAGAGGTCATAGATTAATTCTCTCATTGCTATATGTGGCACGTTGTATACAATCGAATAGCTAGCATTAAGATGCGTGCATTTATAATCAGAAATAAAAATATATTTGATTATTCTGACTTTTAAATGACACCACTTTTAAAAAATCAACCACTTTTCCAAACACCACAAAGTTCATATTTTATATCTATGATTCCACACAATGTATGATTATGAACCAAAGCTTCCTGTGATTTCTGAGGCCTCCCCTGTCAATCCAGAGACATAGACCCTCCCAGTAAGAAAGTACTTTTGTATGAGACGATGTTTTAGCAGTGTTGGTAAAACATCGGGATAACAGGGTGGCCATGACACTTTTCTCGTTCATGAGACAGCAGGGATACACAATCACAGTTTTCTGCCTCTTTCTTCTCTCATAGATCAGAAGCCACAGAACAACACGAACGAGTGTGAATGTGGTGTTTGAAGTTCCTTAGTCAGCTAAGCCCAAGGCCCATCATGTAAAACCCCCATGGACCCTTTTTTTGGAGAAACACAGCAATGCACTTTGATTTATGGCCACCCACCATAAACGCGCATTTAAACTTTTAGGTTCTTGGCTGGCTTTTCCCTTTCCTGCTCGCTCCTCCAAGGTTGAGCGAGCTCACCAGCGTGACGGCACCATTTCCCCTCAGCGTGTAATTGCTTATTTCAGAGTTTCAAGGATCGTGTTCTAGCTGTAAACGCCTGGTGTCCAAACCTAAAGAAAAAAGTTCCCTTCGAGGTCACTATTCTCTTCTTTATTCAGAAGATCACTCATGTTCAGGGTTGGCCGCTGTGTTACAAGCTGAACCCTTACATCTGCATGAACAGACGCGATAACAATGGATTAAGTGGGTCTGGAAGGTTATTTCCATCTCGTCGATGAATTTAATAACATAAGGAATACAATAGCCTGAGAACAGGTCATTTTGTAGTGCATGAGCATTGGAAGTGAGCAGTGATAGTTCCCCTTGTGGAGAATGTTCAACAGTGGCTTTTAATTTCATTTGTAAAGTGATTATTAAATACATTTTAGTCGATACCTTCTTTAAACTATTTTAATCTAAAGTATGACAGCTCTAAACACTCCAAAACAAGCAACTCAAACCAAGCACCCTATTTCTGTCATCCTAAATCAAACACCCCAAACCACATACCCCAAACCAAACACCACAAACCAACACCCCAAACCACATACCCCAAACCAAACACCCCAAACCAAACACCACAAACCAAACACCCCAAACCAAACACCACAAACCAAACACCACAACCACATACCCCAAACCAAACACCACAAACCATATACTCCAAACCAAACACCACAAAGCACATACCACAAACCAAACACCACAAACCACATACCACAATCCAAACACTACAAACCACAAATCCCAAACTAAACACCCCAAACCAAACATCACAAACCAAACACCCCAAACAAAACACCACAAATACACAAACCCTAAACCAAACACCCCAAACCACATTCCCCAAACCAACACCTCAAACCCCAAGCCAAACATCCCAAATCAAACACCACAAATCACATATTCCAAACCAAACACCCCAAACCACAAACCCCAAACCAAACACCACACACCCAAAACAAACTCCAAAACAAATGTCCCAAATCAAACATTCTAAACTCAAATGACTGTAACTAAATATCAAATGACTGTAACTAAATACCCCCAACCAAACACCCAAATACCTCAAACCAAAGACCTCAAGCCAAACACACTAAATCACAAACTGAAATCAAACTCCGGCATTTTTACATCCCACAGCAACAGCCTGCCATAACAGAGAGAGAGAGAGTGAGAGAGAGAATATCAAGAAGAGAAATAGCCATATTGGTTGCCACTACTAAAGACTTAAAATGGAAATTAAGTAGATAAATAAATAAATATTATGTGTATGCATATCCATACTCTCTGTTCCTTCCCGTGTTAGAAGCTTTATCAACCAAAAAACCCTGCTCATCTTTTCTGGTGACTCCATCAGCAGGAGGCAGGCTGCTGTGATTAGATCAGCCTGAATCTTCTCTGCTCTGCTTTAAGAAGACTTTAAGAGCCCTATCACTTAAAGAGCCTTAACCACAGCGCGCCATCACGCCCGAGTACGGGATGAGGAGGAGCCACGAGACGGAGGCGTGAAAAAAAAGAGACACTAAACCCAGCGCAGGGCCCTGAGGAGCCGTTTTTTTTTTCCACGATAAGGGAAACACAAACACATTTGTAATTGTTTCCACGGCGCTACCTTGTCCCGAAGGCCTGATGAAGAAAATCAGCATAAAAGATAATTAAAAAGTTCTACTGAAAACTGAGCAGAGAGCTTGCCCACTATTCTCACTCTCTCTCTCTCTCCCCTGCAGTCACGGATATGGAAGCAGCGCTTCAGCAGCTGGGATCGCAAAACCTGAATCCAAGCTCTTTGATGAATGGCGCTGGGAAAGCGCGTCGGGATAGACTGCCTGTGTTTTTAAAAACGCAATAAATTACGGCCTGTTCTCCGCCTTGTTACTAATGAAGAATCCGGGCCGCACATTATTACCTGAGCTCCGAGGGCTGTAATTTCATAGAGCGAATTACATTGTTTGTGTATGTTTATAGAGACCTTAATGTATTCTAATGAAAATCGAGCCGTAACACTAACATGTGGCAACATCAGATCTGGAGTAACAATATTTAGAACCCCCCTCCCAAACCATACCCCTGCCCACTCCCCACCAACCACCCCCAAGCAGGAGACAAAGCCAAACTGCACATCTTTATGTGAATTTTATTTCACTTTTTTGTGTCTTATATAAAGTTTATAAAAGTCGCGCATAAAAGAATGTGATTCACTGAATTGCAATGCGCTGACTGCAGTCATTTCCACATGAAGATAATATATAACACCAGTGCAATTAAAGACAAATGTAAGTCCATTAAAAGGCAATATAATCAGAGACCACCCTCTTTGATTAAAGGGTCCATGTCATAGGAAGCTGCATAGATAGCTTGTTTAATTGTAAAGGTTTGAAAAATGGTCATGTAAAAATTATGACTGTTTTTGGCATATGAAACCACATAACCATTTTGTAAGTAGATCCCAGAAAAAAAGAAAAATGACAGAAAATGTGGCATATCAGCCTCTCAGTGCAAAATATTAATGTGCAAGCAATATATATTTAGCATAAAAACACACACAAGCCTCAAACATCTAATTCCAACATCAAATCTCTCAGTGTGTGATGCTTCCACCCATTGCCTTCATTAGCTTCCATTCTCAAGAGAGTCCCTGTCATATTTTTCTGCAGAAGTCTACAGGGATATTTTCCAGTGTTTCTTGTTATTTTCTGTCATTTCCTGGTTTCACATTCCCTTGGAAAGTCAATAAAACATTTGACCAGGAGTGCCCAAACTTTCACTCGACAGTATGTATAGACTTCTGTGCACGTGTCTTAGCCAGCCATGAACATTGTTTAAAACTTCAGTGCATAGCGTCCCGTGGTTGTGCCACCTACTGACTAACTACTGACATCACAAGGGAAGTTGATGTATTTTCAAGATTACAGCTGATAGACCATTATCTTTACACTCAGAGTTTTATATTCATGCCTTTTTACGGTCAGTCCACAACTAAATCACGGAGCAACTGACAGACGGAGGTCCGTGCAGGACACTAAACACAAAACACAATACCAAGGAACACAAACTTTTCATTTTGCATGACTCCTGAGCCACCTGACATCCGTCAAAGCAAATGACACTGTCAAGCTGCTGTTCATTTATAAACCACCTTTATTGACTATGTATTGTCCTCACATATTCATTCTTAACTACTATGGCACTGTAACCACAGCAACGGCAGCTTGTGCTGTCGTACAACAGACGTAATCATCCTGTCGAACGAGTCAAAGTCAAATGAGAGACACCAGCTTTCGAGAAGAATATTGTCTCGCTGAGGAAGAGATGTTCAGCTGCTCCTGACTGGTGGTGCAACCAGAGCAACTACAAGAGTTTTGTGTGATTTAGTTATTTCAGTTGTAAAAGATTATAAAGTGTTAAAAGCTCTGCATGTAAAGATGACGGCGTATCAGCTGTAATCTTGAATCTCCATGTAGTGTAGGTCAGTTGTTAGAACACCACAGAAAGTTCAGTGTTGAGCACACTGGGGTGACTGTAATGGAAAGTGGTCAGGTGGTGCAACCGTGGGATGCAACATTCTGAAGGGTTAATGTAGTGAGGGATGGATTAGATAAGGGAGGTACTGGACAAGAACTGTGAGTAATTAATGGCCTTCTGCCAGGAAGGTTACACTACACTACACACACAACAAACCACAGCATTGCTTTATGTCACATGTAAGCACACTTTGTTTATTTGCTTGTGATTGTGTTGTCTTTGCCCACGTCATGTGAATTTGTTATTTTTTTGTACGTTTTTATTGTTCAGCCAGAAGCGGTGGTTAAAAAAGGAGCAGAAATCCGGTTAAGTAAAATTATAATCTTCTCTGAAGTATTGATCACCTGTATTGATTGGAGCATTGCTGATATATTAACAGCGCAGTTTCTCTGTCTGGGCTGGGGGCACTAATTGACATTTGGGTGTGTGATTAGAGCACAGAGGCCCTCCGGTGTTGTTATAGCAGCCAACACCTGAGGGAGGCTGGAGTGAATTGTTAATGACTGCAGCAATCAGACACGTCCTGCATGTCACACACACACACACACACGCGTCAATTTTCAATTCTGAGAGAACGACCAAAAATAATGATTCAGCATTGTTCATAGCAGGATAAAGTAAAGCTTTTAACACTGCTGCCACTTTTCCCAAAGCTTCTACACACACACATGCGCACAAACACACACATTTACATTTACAGCATTTATCAGACGCTTTTATCCAAAGCGACTTCCATTCCCTAACTACAGGGGGCAGTCTCCCTGGAGCACCTTGGGGTTAAGGGTCTAGCTCAGGAACCCAGTGGTGGTCTGTGTTCAGGATCAGGTGTGTCTAACAGTTCCACTGACATAGACAAACAATGAACACTGAGTGTTAAAGATGTGTGAAAGTTTAGTCTAAAAACAATGTGTATAAGTGCATTAATCTATAAGCCTCGTTCACACGGGCGTCTGAATCAGGCGTTTTTCTGGTGTTTGTGGCTGCAGGTGAGAACGGACTGAGCGCCGACCGTTTTTCTGCTCATTGGAGCAAATCACAGTGTTCACACAGGCGTTCAGCCCCGGCACTCGGTCGGCTGCGCGTTCGGGTGGCGTCGAAAAAAACGTTGCATGTAGCGTTTTCTTGGTGTCAATTTCTGCCGAAATCCCAATGAAATGCAGGTACTGCGCTTACGCAGCGTTCGGTTGATGTTCTGGAAGACCGAATATGTCCCATGACTCTAGTGTTCTACATTGTAGAACTACGAATCAAGATGTCCCACATGTAAACGAGCTGGAC
>JBBPCY010000032.1:14579547-14592681 GCA_037974405.1 Brachyalestes nurse | reverse complement strand
TACGTAGGTCACTGTGTGTCTTAACCAACAAAAACATTCCTCTGGAACTGGTCAGGTTCAGGGACTGGACTGGAAATAAGGGTCTTTGAAAGTCCTTCAGGAAGCCTGGAGAACTGTTCCCCAAGGCCATATTAAAAATACAAGAAATTCTGGACCTTTGCAAAATATGAAGAAATGAGCACTGACTCTTTTGCACAGTACTGTATGTATCCAACACCAGCACCAAAGGTTTAACAAGTAATCTGAGTATGAGATCTAACCCCTCAAGACCTTCAGTGACACCGAGTCATGATATCCTGGACCAAAAGCTGCACAGCATAAATATAAGGCTTATTTATTTATTTTTTTAGCTCTTTTAGCTGCACCACACTGGCTAGTAACAGCAGATCCCCTTCTGAAAGGTTCCGTGACAGAACTTTCTGTCTGTGCAGATCAAAACGGCAGCTAACTCGGGGAGATTGACTGTTACAATACTTTGGTTGCTTAGCAACAGGGAGCCTGAAGCAATGTTTAAAAAAAAATCAGTGTGAACCCCAAGGAAAAAAATAGACCATGTAGTGACCTCCCAAAGTCATGTACCTTAAAGCTCAGGTGGTATGTTCTGAAAGCAGAATACAACCAA
The DNA here is from genome assembly GCA_037974405.1 of Brachyalestes nurse. Classification (NCBI taxonomy): domain Eukaryota; kingdom Metazoa; phylum Chordata; class Actinopteri; order Characiformes; family Alestidae; genus Brachyalestes; species Brachyalestes nurse. Next base: position 14,592,059 of record JBBPCY010000032.1, on the reverse strand, counting down.
TTTTCTCCGTTTCCAGCCATCCAGGGTGGACAACTGAAGAACTAATCAACTACCAGCTTCAGTGATGGACACCCACTGGGGCTACTTACATTTTTGGTTGTGCTGGTGGTGGGTGGGGTATTGTAGGTCTCCAGCTCCTATTCCCAGTCAGACCAGCTTTTCCTATCAAAGAATGTACAACAACAGCATTTAGAAATTGTGTTATTAAAGGAGAGAATCAGGTTATAAGACTGAAATAGCTACATGTATAACTTACATATATTTTATACACTCACATGGAATATCTCTCTCTCTTTCACTGGGTTGTCTCTGGAGATGCTGGCTGAAGGCCTCAGCATGTGAATGGAGTTGAATCGCAGCAATCGCTCCCCTGGGTTCTGGGCTACCTCGTGTGTATGTGTGTGAGAGAGACAGAAAAGGAAAGAGGGAGAAAGAGATGGGGAAAATGAGAGAGCCTCAGCCAATTGGATTTCCTGCTAAGAGTCTTTAGAAGGTGTACGACTCAATCAGGCATGTTCCCCGTGGGGGTGCAGCAGGTTTCCCTGTGACGATTTTGTCTTCAGCCCAGGACTCTGTGGCACTTCCAGGTAAGAAAGAGGAACCCAAAGAGGTGGTGCTGTTGTTGTTTAAACACTCTTGGATCATAATGATGACCAGGTCTCATGTTACTAAATCAAGGACAGTCATCAACACAGCTTGACTAGTGCGAGATAAAGCTTTTAGCAGCATATCCCAATTCCCAAGAATGGTTGTAAGTGTGAGTGAAAATGTATGTTACATGTCCAACAGTTCTCAGTCTCATCCATTGCTTTCTTCTGAAATGGAGAGTATTGAAAGTGGTTTGGTCTGAAATGCTCCATTCTAGAGAAACTCAGAATTTTTCACACTGCTGGTGAATGGAACCAAACATCTGAGTTGAAGAGTCTGAAGAATGATTTAAAAAGCTTCCATTAAATGGTTATGGTTTTGATTGCATTCAGGCCACAAGAGCATTAGTGAGGGCAAGGACTGATGTTGGATTAGTTCTGGATCACAAACGCCACTCCAAGTCATCCCAGAGGTACTGCATGGAGCTCCATTATGCCAGATAGCACAGCTCCACGGCTCCAAGCCCAATGCTCACAGGGTTTAGACCACACTAGCAGATACTTGGTGACTTAAGCCTCAGGAATGACTTCTCCAGAATATTCCATTCTATTGGCAATGCTTTTCTGTCGTTCTTCTGCTTATCTTCTCTCGTGAAACACCACAGTAAGCATCTGGGGTGCTGGTTGACACACAAAGGGCTGTTGAATGGTGTTGTCCTTACTCGTCCTTGTACATAGTTTATGCTACCTGTTCCAGCTGACCGTGGAACTCGAAACATAAACTCCTGCTAATATAACACAGTTTCATAAAGACATCCAGCAGCTTCTGCTGGTTAATTTGTAGAGACATTTTAACCCTCCTTTTACGCTTGAGATCAATTTGACCCCATTCAGTGTTTAATGTCTCTAAAGAAATAATTGACCTTTTTTGCTTCATGTTAAATTACTTTTCCTACTTTAATGGGGAAAAACTGGCAAGCACAAATGAACTTGATGATATGTTTTGTACTTGATCTTATTGGGAGTCAATTCAACCCCAAACACAAAAGAAATATCAAAGGAAAATTTGCCCAAATAGAAGATCTAGAGGGCATTTGACACTGAACCACAGATAGGCTGTGAATCTACAGCTTGGGCTAGAGGTAAATCAGCTCCATCCATGCATCCATAACCTAACCCTTAATAAAGGTTGCATAGGGTGCTGGAGCCTATCCCAGGGTTCAAAGAACACCCTGGACCAGTTGCCAGTCCATCACAGGGCAGGAACAGACAAACACCTTCTTGCTCTGAGGTGACCCTCTACACTGGAAATCAGATCAATTTTTGTCATTTCCTCCTTTTCTTATGACCTGTAGGTGTTGCTGTATTTTGAGTCCCAGAATAATCGGCCTCTTGTGATTTATTAACCGCAAACAAACTGATGTACATGCTCTACTAGCCTGTTTATTCTGCCCTGAGCAAAGGCAGGGAGGTATAGTGATGCATTTGAATCCTTCAGTGGGAGGTTTTTTAACAGTTCTGCCTGTTGCTGCATGAGTATTTTTTCTTGTGCACTGGCATTCCACACAAAAATTTGACAAACTGTTATTTTGTATTGTGAAATGTTCCTGTATTCCTTGCGGTTGTGCCGCCCCGACTGCAGAACAACAGAACATCCCCTCATTAAAGAGAGAAGAAGTTTGTCTGGGTGCTGGTGGACTTTGATTCGTTCAACAGGATGATTATATTTGTTGTACAACAGCAGAAGCAGTAAATGAATACGAGAGGATGATAAATAGTCCGTAAAGGCGGTTTTCGTTACACATCTTTATAAAGGAGCTATAATCTTGAATCTCCATTAACTTGCATTGTGACGTCAGTGGTGAAAATGTACGTGACCGTATGTCCTAAAACACACCGGTATGACGGTACAATTTAATGGAAAGTAGTCAGACTGCACAACTGATGTTTTATTTTTACTTACTGGTGTGTGTGGGTTCTAGAGAGCCACTCAGAAGTATGTCTTTCCAGGCTTATCCAGACCTTTAGTGAATTTCATTTCTTGAGTTGCATCCAGTCAGTGGCTGCATTTAAATAAGGGTGAATGGAAAGCACTTTAAATAAGGGCCTAGTTTGAAGGACTGCACACACACACACACACACACACACACACACATATATATAGCACTGAAGCTTCTATAAAACATATTGTGTTTCTTTGTGCTGCTTTGAGGCTGTATTGACCACACAGTCCAGCTGTCAGACCCTTTGAAAGAAAGTGTCTGGACCATGGCCAGATTTCTTGTTGCCAATTGTTTTATCTGTTTTATATTTTTCAAGACATTTTTTTTTTCTTCAAACTTTTACTGGCAGAAAGGAAATATAGAGAACAAAGTGTGTGTGTGTGTGTGTTTCTGTGTAAGTATTCCAGCATGAGATTCCCCAATGTTTACACTATGCTAAACACTTTTATCCCTTTGAACCTCCTACCTCCATTCAGGTGGGCAAATTCCATCTCCCACACTACTGAAAACAAATAAAGCCCCCCCTTTGCCGTCACAGGGGGAGGGAGTGATACTGAATACAGAAAAAAGAATAAACGCTCGGTATTTATGTATTTGCGGATGTGATTGGGTAATCTTCCCCAAGCCTCGGTTCTGACAGGACGACCAGGAGAGGCGCTGAAGAATGAAGATGTCTCAGACGCCCGTCTGCAGTTTTCGTTCAGTTGTCTCACCACTTCCCCCCCCCCCACACACACACACACACGCACTTCCTGCCTGCTTTGTTTGTGTTTTGAGGCAGGCTTAGAGGGATCAAATAAAATACAGGAAGAGCGAGCGGCTTTTTCTCCCCTGTTTTCCGCCGCCGCATCTGTTTTTCACTCCTTCCTTCCATTTTTTCGCAAGGATTACCGAAAGAGTGATGGCTTCGCTCGCTGGCAGACACATCACAAAGCTAAAGGCTTAAAGGACATACGGGAGCCATGCTCACTAACACAACTCGCCAATCCTCACACACACACACACATTCATTTGTATTCATGCCTTTTTCTGGTGTTTCCATGGTCTCCTGCACTCCTGCTAACCCAAGCCTAACCTCAACCAAGGCTCTAACTCTGGCCTCCAAATCTTCCATTAAAAACTTCAGTTTTGGAGGAAAAAGACATTTGTCCTTGCAAAGAGGACCAAAATGTTCTTACAGTGACAAAATATTCAGTCATTCTGGGAACATTTTCGGTCCCCACAAAAGGTTTAATACAAAAAGGAGAAAGCCACATAAAGTCCTGTGAGCAGGAGAGAGGGTGGAAGGATAAAAGCGAGTGCAAAAAGAAAAGTACGAGCTGTTAGTCCATCTGTTTGGCAAAAATACAACATGTAAACATTAACAAATGCAGTGCACCCATTTGTTGGAATTTGCTCTTGCTTCCACAAGTTCCTCAAGGATGCCTGGATGATTCCTTATCATTTTTTTTTTTGCAAAGCGGTCGAAACAGGTTGAAATGCCGTGAGACGGAGAAAGTTCTAACCCTAAACCTAACCCTAACTCTAACTCTAACCCTAACCCTAACCCTAAACCTAAACCTAACCCTAACTCTAATTCTAACTCTAACCCTAACCCTAAACCTAACCCTCACTCTAACTCTAACCTTAACTCTAACCCTAACTCTAACTCTAACCCTAACTCTAACCTTAACCCTAAACCTAACCCTAACCCTAACTCTAACCCTAAACCTAACCCTAACCCTAACCCTAACCCTAAACCTAACCCTAACCCTAACCTTAACTCTAACCCTAACTCTAACCCTAACCCTAACCTTAACTCTAACTCTAACCCTAACCCTAACCCTAACTCTAACCCTAACCCTAACCTTAACTCTAACTCTAACTCTAACCCTAACTCTAACCCTAACCCTAACTCTAACCCTAACTCTAACCCTAACCCTAACTCTAACCCTAACTCTAACCCTAAACCTAAACCTAACCCTAACCTTAACTCTAACCCTAACTCTAACCCTCACCCTAACCCTAACCCTAAACCCTAACCCTAACCCTAACCCTAACCCTAACAGTCACAGTTAGTGCAGATACTGGCGGTGTTACGCACTGCACACTAAAATACAGGGTAGTGAAGCGTTGTTCTAGCACCCAAAAAATCCCTAAAGCTGACCGCAGCACGTATTTTGATTTTTATATTGTATATTGTGATGGCTGCATGAAAAGTCATGACTCCACTCAAAAGGCTCAAAGGAGATATTTTCCTAGTGATTCTATGACAAGTTACCATGCATGTCAAAATGTGGTATCTTATATACTGTATTCGATACATCTATGTGCAATATAATTATTTGTTTAAGGAGCTGTTAAGAGCTGAAACAGTAACGAGTTTATTTAAAGTTAAAGGACAGTCTAGAATTTGACTCTGTATCACCAACAACAAGTTAATAGGAGTCAGACCTGCACTGTTACAGATTCTCTCATCTTAGAAAGGAAACTGGCTTTATTTCACACATTTTCATTCACAGTTAACAAACAAAAATTTAACACAAATAAAATCTGCATAAATGGATATGTGGTAAAAAGCTGTGGTGTTCAAAAACATTTGATTGGGTGACTTTTGATTTCAGGTGTTGGTGAGCCTTGTAGCTCCACTTTAGTGGCAAATTTGGACACCAAAAGTCTTTGCTGATCCACAAAATCTGGAAATGTGTATTCACCATTTTTCCTATCATTCCTTTCACATCAGTTAACCCTGGACACATATATTCTCAATATATACTGCAAAATGAGTTTACAAATCACATATACACACAAGTACACTTACAAATCACAAACAGTTCCACAACACACACACACACACACACACACACACACATTCCCTCCATATGATATCATTGAGAAGAATGAAGGAGAGCACAATTGCTAGCTGATAGTGAAGTGTGCTCACTTCCTCTTCTTCTTCTGCAGAGCCATAGAATTAAAGTCATTTGAGGTGATGAAGAAGGCCAAAGATTAAAGCTCTTCTCTCTCCACCTTTTCACCATTTTACAATGACCTTTCTTTCGCTTTGAGTAAAGTGGGGCTATCTCTGACTGAGGGTTTTCTAATCAGAGGTTGGAAGATGACCAGTCATTTTCTATGGAAGCAGATTTGCAGCGGTGAATTAGGAACACTGACCAACACTGAAGAAGCACGGCATGACAAGCGATATAAACTGTGTTTCAGAGCGAGAAGAAGTTCTCCAAGGGGTGAGGTCTAGCAGTGTTGCCTCTGCAATCAGAAGGTTGTGGGTTTGAATCCCAGTACTGCTAGTGGCACCTCTGAGGTATCCTTGAGCACACGCTGGTACACAAAGGGCTTCAATTGTTTTTTTTATCTCCACAGAGACTCTCTTTCTCTCTCCGGGATCACCAGAGGAGAATGAGTTCCTCTTTTGAGTCTTGGTGAACCTGTGAACTTCAACTTCAACTCCTCCAGCTTTAAGGAGTTTTTCCTCACCTTTTTTGCCTTAGCCTTCCTCACTAGGGGCTCGGATCTGGACTCTGTAAAGCTGCTTTGTGACAAAATTGGTTGTAAAAAAGCGTTACATAAATAGAAATGAACTGAACTGAATTGAATGAGTGTCATTAGTACACTGACCCAGCACACGCAGTTCTTCAGAATCAAAATCAGAAAATTTTACTGATCCCGAAGAAATTGCTTGTGCTATGACTGTACAGATACAGTGACCCAAAGACAAGAACAATATTAAAAAAAGTCAAATAAAACTCTACAGAAAAGACTCTGTACTAAATACACTATGCCATTTACACAAATGCTGTGGCCAGTAAGAGAATTGGAAATAAATACTATGGATAAATAGATTGCTGATGAAATAGTTCTTCTGGATACTGAGTCAGTTAATGCACGTAATAATGACATAAGTAGTGATGTTGCACATGATAATACTACTGCACTTAATAAACTCTTGCCTATAATAATAAAGAGATTGCGTCTAATGATAATGATTTAACACACACTAAGCAACAGGAGTGTCATTAGGGAACTTGCCCCACGTGTGCAGTTCTTTACCCCTTTCTCCGGGCCACCCATGGTGTGAACGCCTCAATATAGATCTGATTACAATTCATTTGCGTTTCATTTCTCACTCTAACTTTCTAACCAGGGTGAGACCATCAGGCCACATTAGTGTCTTTATGATTAGAATTTGATGAAAAGGCGAATTTGATGAAACCGCAGAACATAAACAGCTGTGTGGACCCGTATAGCATGCAAATGTAAATGTTATTCCTAATGGAAGTCTGTGAAACATATCGACATTATATAATTACACTTGATCACGCTTAATAATCATGTGACATGAATCAAACGTCAAAATGGGCGGAATGACGGTAATAACTCCAGACTCATTAAGTGCTGGCAGGGGCTCGGGCACCTGACACCGTGCGAAAGCTTCGCTCATTCGTAGCGAAAGGACATGAAAGCCGGGCGCCGCACGCGTGAGGGGCAGGATGTTTATCCCAGCCTTCACACACCGCCTGCCTTCACACACTAATGCTGAATAAATATTCATCCCACTTAATTACTCTGCAAACACTGTCACCTCAGCCACATTTTTTTTGAAGTGTGTGTGTGTGTGTGTGTGTGTTCCTGTGTGTATAAACTAGCGCCATTTAAATGAACAGTATCTGTTTATGTGAGTGTTAATGTGTCTAATAAGCAAAGGAAGGGCTTAGAGTCACTTTTAATATCTTCCATTTGACAAAAGAGAGAGAGAGAGAGAGAGTGAAAAAGGGAAAGAGAGAGTGAGACAGGGACAGAAATAGAGAGAAAGAAAGAGAGAGAGGAGGGGGAGAGAGAGTGAGAGAGAAAGAGATACAGAGAGAGAGGAGGAGGAGAGGTAGGGAGAGAGAGTGAGAGAGAAAGAGATACAGAGAGAGAGAGGAGGAGAGGTAGGGAGAGAGAGAGAAAGAGATACAGAGAGAGAGGAGGAGGAGAGGTAGGGAGAGAGAGAGAGAGAGAGATACAGAGAGAGGAGGAGGAGAGGCAGGGAGAGAGACAGACAGAGAGAGAGAAAGAGAGAGAGAGAGATACAGAGACAGAGAGAGGTAGGGAGAGAGAGAGGAAGAGAATGAGAGGTAGAGAGAGTGAGAGAGAGAGAGAGATAGAGGGGAGTGGCAAAAGTCACATTCACTTTCGATAACCATCATGTCTGTAAAACAGACACCTGCTAGGATTTTTCAAATCCATAATTCATGGTTTGCTTTTGTTTATTTATTCCTCTCTTTTTGCTGCTGAAAGTGAACTCTCTTTATTTTAAACTGCCACCCGTCTGCGCTGGGCTCCTGCATGACAGCACTGAGCATGTGCACAGACTTCAAAACACACAGGCTTCATGTTTAAATGCAGCACGTTCAAAGAAGCAACACACAGTTACAGCCTGAGGTCGGATGTCATGCACCCCGTCAGACTATACAGGAGAGAAAACACGCAAAAACGGCGGAGAGAGGGAGCGCGTCGGGCTGGGAGAGAAAAAAGAGAGGGAAAGATAAGGGAAGAGAAAGTGTGAGGAGAGACACTTGTCAAGATGATTCACATTAACCCTTGTAAATGTGTGTGTGTGGGTGTGTGTGTGTGTGTGCACATACACAAGCTCCAATTTGAGGTTGAATCTTTACGAAATAAAGGTCCACTTCAACCGAATCAGCTGTACAAACAACTTAGTTCCTCAGCATATGAACATTTAAAGTGCTTTAATAATAAGGTGTTTATTTTGTCTACTGTGAGGACAGATAGTCAACCAGTAAAAAGTTTTTACACACCACAGGGTTTTACCACTTCATTTATGTCGTGAACTGCAGGTTAATATTCTTTTTAAACTGGAAAGTTTCTGAGTGAACAACTGAAATGAAAATATGTGGAATTAAACCTGTTTCCTTTCTAAGAGAATCTGTAACAGTGCAGGTCTGACTCCTATTAACTGGTTGTTGGTGATGCAGAGTCACATTCTAGACTGTCCTTTAACTTTAACTGCACTCGTTACTGTTTCATCATTCTTTCCCTCCTTCCTTTCTTCTTTGGTTGTTATTAGCTCCATCTTTCCTTTCTTCCTTCCTTCCCTCCTACCTAAAAAAATCTGATAAGTCTAAGTTCCCACACTTGGCCCCAGCTGTTTTATGATTGACATTAACATTTTTGCAGCCTGGTCCTAAGAGACTGCTCCTCCCTGAGCTCTGATAAAGTTCATTCCACGAACCGAAGCTGGAGGTTTGGGAGGGAGAGGGAATGAGGAACATGGTGCGAAACAGACAGCTAATAGAGGCTGGAATAACGCCGGCTCATCTCCACCTGCCACTCCCGGATCCACGTCCCGCCGAATCTATCAGCTAACTGTTTGCTTTGTAATGTCCTCAGGTTTCATGGGTTAATGAACTGTCATCGTCACGGAGACTTGTGAACCTGCTTGAAGGTTACCCGGGCGACGGCGCGCTGAGCCCGTGTCATCTCAAGTCGCCGGTGATGTCAGTCAGAGTGAAAGCCATTACCCAGAGGCCCCTGGGAGCACGCCTCCTGCCTCGGCAGGTAAATCGCCCGTAATTGTGTCGCCTGGCCGACCGGAAACAACTTTAGCCCTCGATTATGCCTCTGCACACACACGCACACACAACCCACACACACCAGCACTTAAATGTACACACATACACACACAACTCTTTCAGAGCTCAGACTAGGAGTTTTAGGAGGCAAAAACACTCAGGTGCTCAGGGGACTCGGTGCCATTGCTGCATTTTCCAGACCTTATTCACCTTCAAATGCACAAAGTCCCATCTACAGTGTAGGATTTGTAGCTCTGTACCTCATTGTTGAACCCTCTACCTCACTGTTGAGCTCTCTACCTCATTGTTGAACCCTCTACCTCACTGTGGAGCTCTCTACCTCGTTTTGAACTCTATACCTCATTTTGAACTCTATACCTCATTTTGAACCCTACTTAATTTTGAACCCTACTTAATTTTGAACTCTACCTTTGTTGAACTCTCTACCTCATTTTTGAACTTAACCTCATTTTTAACTCTTTACCTCAATGTTGAACTCTCTACCTCGTTTTTTAAGTCTTTAACTTTTCCCCATTTTTTACCTGTCTGCCTCATTCTTTACTCTCTACCTCACTGTTGAACTATGTACCTCACTCTGTTGAGCTCTTCACCTCATTTTGAACTGTCTACTTCATTTTTGGATTCTCTACTTAACTTTTGAATTATGTACCTTATTGTTGCCAACCTTATTTTTTATAACTGCCAACCTTATTTTTTAACTGATTGTCAAATGTTGTACCTATTTTTAGCTCCACCTCATTGTATCTAACTTGCTGTATATTATTTATGTCTATATACATATTATTTCCTGCTACATTCCCACACTTCAGATCATGATTACACTTGTTTGCACTAATAATGTTTATTTGAATACCTGTATCTACTTAATGTTCTATAGCCCTATTCTAGCCCTTTTCTCTTTTTTCTCTTTAACTTATTGTAACTATACTGCACAGACTCATAGACATTTAAAGGGCACATTTCACTACATGTTACACTGTGTATTTGACAAATAAAGAATATTGAATATTGAATTACATGTATAACTCCCTGGTCTGAAATAATACATGACGCTTCATCTCCTGAAGGTCATGATCAGTTGTATATGACATCATTCAGAGATCCTTAAAGAAAATGGAATTGAAAAGAGATTGGTTCACTTCCAAAATAAGTTAGTTGTTAATCTGATAAAATTGGCCTTCAGTCCAGGGCATGAAGACCTAATGAATGGAAGAGATCCATCTCATCATACCTTTGGACTACAGGAAAAAACTATGGACGCATGCATAGAGCTGTATTTACTAAGACCCAACAGAGAAAAAGTTCTAAATGGCACATTTTCCACTGAGTATATCACGACTTTAACTTTAATACTTGCAACCAAAAATAATAATGGAATGGAAGTAGTATTGAAGAGTTTTAAAATCATACAAACATAACTCTACTGAATGAAAATGAAATATAAATTAAAAATATATCTTTTTTTACTCTTCCATGGGACAACTGTTTTTGTATGTCCTGTGAAGCACCTACAAACCCAACCTGAACTTGGATTTGAATAAAGTAAAATAATGGAGCAGAATCAGCGAAAAGGTTTTTTTCTGCCAGAGCCACCTTTGATATTATGTTGTTTGAATTTAAAATGTTTTCCTTTCTCAGCATTGTTTTGCCAGCGATATCCTGATTCACCTTCATTTCTCACAGGGGTAAAAACTCCCACTGAAATTTATCCTCAGCCCAAACAGACAGTCGCGCTTGTACTTCATCGAGGTCCCAGTTGTTCGTTTTTATCTCCATTGTTTTGTCTGTCTGTTATCATGACCAGTCAGAAAGTGACACAGTTCAGCTGCGTCCGGCTTTTGGCCCTGCCATCAAGTTGCATGGGCATGACAACTTGGGTTCAGGTCGCTTTATTTTGTTCGCAGTGTGGCGCAGTTCCTTGTGCCACTTGGGTTGAAGCTTCAACATAAAACAGGTTTAAGCAATGCAGACATCAAACAGGTCTCTGGGTTCACTCTGGCAGACTGAGGCTGTAGCTTGCCCATGGACTGTATGCAGAAACACTTGTGTGTGTAAACTGCGCAGACGTACTGAAGACTCAGAATTTCAAACACATGAACCCTCGCCAGACATACTGTTTGTGCTACAAAGCCCAACAGCAAGTGTCAGCTAATGAAAGTGGACAAAAGCAAGACAGGCCAAATAGTGGGAATTACAAGACACACTCACCCTGAAGCAGTAACTTCTTCCAAATGCGGGTGTTGAATCAGAGAGTGTAAGCTTTCTAAGCCCTGATGCATCACTTCTAGCCATTACAACCTTCTAAGCAGTGTTAAAATTTGATAAATCACACAGTGACCTACATATGAATCAAGCAGAATGAAGACTGAAGTCCTGAACCAGTGAAGAACCAGGAGCAGATGATTCCAGATGATCAGGCGGTGATCAGTATACTGGTGGTGCTGAATGCTGAGTGGTTGGAACTCATTTATCTAGGCTCCTTGTATCTTTAGGCACTTCACAGCCTGTCGCAGTGCAAACATTTTTCCATCACTTTAGTTTGAATCTACTTAATATGCAAAAGATGATCCAACTTTATATGAATATATTCCATAAGACATTGTGCTGTTGTCTATAAGAAGGTAAAGACTCTCAGAGACTCAAATAAAGTCTCTGTAAAAGATATGGTTGTTGTTGAGTGCGCTGTTGAGAGACAGTGCCACCTCGACTTCTTAGATCCGATCGCGATATGGTATCTTGAAACCTGTAGGCCATGAAGGTCAACACCAACCATGTGTTCACTGTATCGCCTGGTGCAGTTTGTCAAAGACACGTCACTCCTTGTTCTAACAGTTGACAGAGGTCTCAATATATTTCTGATCCCTATTATTAGTTCAGCACATGCATCAAACTTCCCGGCTGGCAAATGCCCTTTCTCCTTTTCATCCTCCGTATCCAATTCACAATCACTGATGACAGCATAGTCCTTTTTATGTAGGACAACTGCAATATTGTCTGGGTGATCACCCATATCCAACACATCCAGAACGTGACTCAAAGTCAGTGTGTGAGTATGCGTATACTGAGATGCACTGTGTTTTCCCATTATTGTTGTTGTCAATATGTTTGCTCTGTTTGCTCATTCTATAACCACACTGAACAAAGATCAGTAACCGATAATGGATATATATTACATGCACAAAAGTATTAGGACGCACGATCATTACACCAACAGCTTCACTCTTCTTGGAAGGCTTTCCACAAGATTTTGGAGGAATTTGTGTCCATTCATTCTGTAGCATTTATGAGGTCAGACACTGATGTTGGTGAGAAGGTCTGGATCACAATCT
>JBBPCY010000032.1:14567057-14579447 GCA_037974405.1 Brachyalestes nurse | reverse complement strand
CCATTTTAGGAAAAGTCATGAACTTAGAGATGTAGGGGTTTTATTTTAACAGAACTACAAGCATTTGAAAACGTCAGAGGGTAAAAATGACCCCCTAGTGTCAATGAAGAGATTGATATGGTTTAGGCAAGTGACAGGAGTTTTTATAAATTAATCTGTCATGGTCAATATCTTAAGTTAGCCTGGTGTTCTGGTTTGTTTTCTTTGCTTTTGGCATGATGATTGCTAGGGAGTGAGTATTCTACATGTACAGCTAGTGGCATGTAGCTCACAATAAATGCACAAAATAGGCCAGAAGGTTTGAGTGTGTAGAGCGCACTTCACTTCAGTCATTTTCACAGCATTTTATAACTGCTGCAGGTGGCAGGTGGCAGGCACAAAAAGCCCTGGTGATAAAACAAGAGCACTTTGAACACAGGAGCAAAAATATCTAATCGTTTTTTTATTATAACATTATTGTAATTTATTTGACCTATTTCTAAATGTTTATGGTAATATTATGGTTGTACTTTATTTTGAGCAGCCCCAGCACATGTTTTGTAGGTCCTGATATCAACATTTAAATTAATATCTGTTCAATATACCTGAGCATAAGACTGAACCTATTAGATTCTGGAAGATCTAATCCTAAACCTGAACCTCCCCCTGACCCTAAATCTACATTAATTTCATGAAAAAGCCAAAACCTTACCAGAACCATAATGCAACTTACAATTCACTTAGTTCCAGTTAGTTCATTATAACAGTATTAAAATGTTTGTTGGTAATCTGTAGTGGCCGTCTCTCTGATCTCATACAATCATCAAGTATCAGCTTGTGTCCCAAAACCAATTATATTCTCCAGAATACATGTATTTATATCAGTTATAAATATAAGCTCTAACTAGAAGTAGAAAATGTGCAACTTAGTACAAAGCATACTTTTCACATGCAATTGTTACGTCAGCAGTCAAGTGAGGAACAAATAGAATACCAGAATGGATTTGTATACTTTATATGTGCACATGATCAGCAGCAATTTAATATAAATAAACAGTCATTCTGTGAAAATACAGAAACTCTGAGACAGTATTTAAGTTGGATAAGTTTTGTGCATGTAACAACAAACCTAAACTACAGATAATGTAATTTTTTTAGGTTTCTCTTCAAATATGCCAATGCTATAGGATGCTTCACGTGGCTGACACATTGCAGCAAAAGTGTGTTTGATATGGTCTCCTTATTCCTCAGACCAACAGAGCTGAAAAGAACTAATGGAGACTCGACATCAAATGAGAATGGTATAGAATTTTTGAGGAATTTCTACAGGATTGTCAGACTTCAGGTCCGAGACGCTTAATAGCAGGATAAGAATGGACTCTTTGGGAAGATAAATGCACAGTTCAGCCCTTGGGCCTCCTAGATTATTATCCTTTGACTGACATAGACTCCTGTAACATCAATGCTTTTACTGTCACACAGCAACCCCCTGTTTCTAAGCACCAATTCACTTATCAATTCATCCTTCAAACAACTACAGAGAAGTCCAAGAAGCAGCATGCTTTCCACCAATCATGTGGCTGAGTTCCAAACAGCATCAAGGCATTCTCCATTCTGTGGAGTTAATGGACAGAATCATTAACATCCACTCCCACGCAAATGAAGGAGATGTAAATCCGGATGTGGAAGGCACCATCACTGTCTTTGCAATGGCAGCATTTAAATGAACCTTAATTGAAGAAAATGCAAATAAAAATAGATTAAAAACAGTGCTTTGACTTAAAATTGTAAGTGGGCTGATTTGACTTACTGAGCAGAATCTGCATCTTACATTCCATTAATTCTGAAGATTTCAAAACAGCTACTTAATACAATCTTTTAAAACAACACTTTTACGATGCTGCTTTGCATTACAGAAATAAAAAAGCATACATATGACAAGAACATTTATAATCAACTGAGTATAACTAATTTGAAGTTTTAAGCAACAAATTAAGCACAAAAAATTACGAATCATTGTAAATAATGGAAACATTTCAACAACATTCTGGAACAAACTGGATCACCTCCTACATATCTTCCAAATCAGGTCCTAATGGCGTCCAAACACCAAAATGTTCTCAGAGTTCATTTCTCAGAGTTGAGAGAAATTGGACTCTACTGACTACCGAGCCATCAGGAAATATTTTTCTGCACTATTATCAAAAGACTAAAACTGAATCCACTTACTGACCTGAGTTGAGTACAAATCAGTTCATCAGAAATGTGAGAACTTTCTTTTTCAGTAGACCTTGGATACCAATCATAGACCATGAAATTTTGATTTATGTTCTCATGACCCTTAAATATTTCATATTTTCTTTTACATACTCCATTTCATTGTGTTCTTTCATCCTTTTACATTTCACATGTCCGCCAACCCAATAATAATATGTATGTTTCATTGATTTTTACAGAAAAGCATTCAAGATGAAAGGCTGTAATATGGAAAACTCCAAGAGTCTATAACATCATTACAGAGCAATGAAAACTGGCAAAACACTACTGAATATTGTGGTGTGACTCAGGGCTCTAGTATGAGTCCAATAATGTTTAGCATCAACATCAGTGAATTAGCAATTGGAGCAATCTAGAAAGACTGTCTTCACACTTTATCATTTATACATAGGTCAAACTCCCCTTTTATGAGAATGACCTTATTTCTCCGTCTCTCCACTTGTCTCTCTCTCTCTTTATCTTGCTCTATTCCTGTGTTTCATCCCCTTTTTGTCCCTAACATATTTTCTGTATCTCTAACAACTCATCTGTTCAGTTTAATACGATTCAGTTCCATTCAAACTGTTTTGTCAGTGTGAGAGTTTAATAAGTACAATATTGCCAAAGCATGGCAAGGGACAAAAAAAACATTATTCTTCTACTCAGTGTTAAACCAATTCGTCCCATCTTCTACTACACCCAGTCACGTCGTTCTCACACCGGTAGTTTTTGTTTCTAGTTGTTTTAACTCAAATGTACTCCTCTATTTTGGATGAATGAACATGCCAAGCAGATGAGGTTTAACCAGACTGCTATCGTGACTTTCCCCTTCATCTGCAATTCTCTCTCTCTCTCTTTCTTTCTTTCTCTCTTTCTCTCTCTCTCTCATTGTCTGAGGTGATGATTTTTTGTCTTTGTGCTGCTGCTGTGTAATAAGGAATCCATTGTCAGGAGCCTCCGTGTGTGTGTGTGTGTGTGTGACTGCGGGGAGGTCCAAACGCATATCATTTCCTCTCCAGTCAGTTGTAATAGACAGTCGATATGAAGTCTCGCTCCTTCTCATTCGCTTGTTCTCCTTCTTCCTTTCACATTCCTCCTCTCCTCCGCCCTTCCAGTTCACTCACTTTAGCTCAACCAAACACCAACAGTGCCCCCAACAGGTCTTATATTGTGATTGTGCAGCTTTTTTGACAGGGTTTTGGGTTAGAGAGGATTAGAAGGAGCTGATTTTATCTGTAAAATATCATGGTGAGCATGACAGAGAGAGCGTGAGAGAGAGAGAGAGAGCATTAAAGAAGAGTTTAGCTCCTGTATCGATGAGAGAGCATTTAGAGTTTACTTTACATATATAGATGCTAAATATTGTCGGACCTAGAACGGAGCCCTGAGCCACACCACAAGACTGATCAAAATACTCAGCTGTTTAGATGCCAGTTCTCATTGCACTTTCATTCTAAAGCTGTTATAGATCCCCCTCCCCCGCAACTCCCATTTGGATTTTTCTATAATACAGCTTTTCAGGCAGTGAAATAAAAAAAATAATAATAAAGCGCTCAATTTAAAAAAAAAAACGGCATATGCTCATCTTGAAGGCATCTTTCAAATCCGTGCAATTTAGTTTTTGAACACAGATGTACCTGCAGATTGCACGTATCCATTTATTTATGGACGTTATGGACAAAATGGGTGTCTAAAAATTAGCTGTTACTTTGTTTTATATTAGCTTAAAACTGTTATTAAAAAGCAAAGTTATACAAACTAAGATTTTTTTTCCCTCTATCATATGTCTTCTTCCTCTCATATATGCCTTATGCCTCTGTTAACTATTTTGAGAAAAGACCAGATTCCCATTAACTTAAATATCCATCTGTTGTCTGCAAGGACATCTGCCTCTCATTTCTGCAGTCACTGATGATTTAAATGTTAAATTTGTCCAAAGTGGCTGAATTTTGACAAGATAAAAAGTTTGATCTGACAGTTACAGTTGTTACAATCTGCTGGTAACTAGACATGTGCTTGCCAGATCTCCTTTAAGGAGGAAGGCTCCGAAATGGAAAAAAAAATTATCTCAGGTTGATTAAGGTGGATCCCTATTCAATATATCAACATAACGCTAGTGAACTGAATGTAGGACATTGTTTTACGCGGGCTGTATAAAGACCTTTTATAACGAAATATATTAGACTTGGCAGTTGTGTTTGTATTGATTAAGAATGTTATTTTGTGTTTTTCAATAACTTTTCAATAAGTTCTAACTTATTGTGGAGTTGTTATGATCAAAATAAGCCCAAACACAATGCTAAGCTCTGGTCTTACTGAACATTAGCATCACTATTTGCTTCAGTGAGGTGGAACAGGGCTGATGTTGATGTGAGAATGTGTTGGAAATACAGGACTGTGCAAAAAATTACATTTAAAAGCTGTTTACTTCTGGGCAATAGTGTTAAAGCACTAATATCACTATAAACACAAATAACACAAACAGTGAATGTGGTTTTATGTACAGCAAGGTGTTCTCTCAACCATTTCCAGTATTACTTGTCGCTCCATCAAATACCTGGTTGGCTCTTTTTACTTCATTATGTTTAATTAGGTGTGTTGCTTATGGAATTTTAATAATCCATACAATGATTGGAAGAACTGAGCAGAAATCTGGAACCAAATTTGAGTTATTCTGAGCAGCTCAAAACATCAACTACTTTTTAGAAAAAATCTTGATAGTTTGCACTGCTTTTAAAGTTTACTTGTGTTTTTGCTGGCAGAAAGAAACCCACTGCAGATTTAAATGGCTCCAAACAATTTGCGTAGGTGCCTAAGAGTTTTGCACAGTACTGTAAATAGTACAGTTAGATGAATGTCTAACTTTAGCCAGCTGACTTGTGTGTATTTTGTAACTGGAAGCAACAAGACACTTTATTGACTAATCTGTCTATCTATTTATGTATTCATTTATTTATTAATCTATTGATTGATTGATTGATTGATTTAATCAGAAAGAGACCACAGCTCATCCTCTTGTTTTTCATTGGCTCCCACTTCTGATGTTCTTGAATTAACACAAAGTTCCATTAAGCATTAAAGAGAGATGTGGTGCACAAAAAGAGGGGGAGTTTGGAGAAATACATAAAGCTAGACCAAAGCTTGTGGGCTGCACTTAATGAAGAACTGATGTTGTTAACCTCTAACTGAGATCATTTCATTCATTGTTTAAGCAATTATCATAAACAAGGGTTTTTTTTTATTGTAATTTGAATTTCATTATGTTAAATTAAATTAAATTAAATGGCATTAAATTTTTAGTGAAAAAAACAATTTATCGCTAGTTTTTTTTTAAATTCCCATACCCTGCATTCTTTCAGAGCCTTGTTTACCAATAAATAAGTCTTACTTGATGAATAAATGTGGCAAAGTTTTTTTCTGACACCACTTCCAACTTTGAAATGAATAATTTTTTCCAGACAAGGAAGGAATGATGGCTTCAATCAACAGCTCCAAGAACAAGTGATAACGGGCCAAACATGTTGCTGCCAATACAGAATTTCGAACAATTGTTGAGAAAACTCAAGAATTATCCAAATGTGTTACTCAAAGGCATCCACCAAACTTTCTCCACTTACTTTCGGCGGAAAGTGTCTGTGGCTGATAGCTTTGCGGCGGCCTGGAATGAATGACATGTTTACCGTTTCTCAAATGCAGAAGAACAGAGACTCGTGGCGAAACCTTTCAGCATGGAGAAGCCCTCCGTGTTACATAAAGTTGTCAAAGAGCACATGGCACTCTTTTTCAATCTATTTTTTCCTGACATTACAAGTAATCATAACCCATTTCCTGTGTTCTTTTGTAGCCTTTCTCCAACTGCCTACCCATATCACTCACATACTCAGGTCTTAAACATGTCTCCTTTATGTGTGTGATCCCTGCTCTAAAACACCTGACTCAGGTCATGAAGGACTTGATAATGAGCTCATGAGACCAACCAGGATAGTGGAAATGCAAAAATGGGCAATGCTGGAGACTGGGAACCACTTTGATACCAACTGTCACCTGCGATGGGCTGATTTTGACACAGTTATGAAAACTAGGCTCTCCCAGTCAGCACGGTACATCATTATCAACATAATCATGAGGTAACCGTGAGTGACAACTTAGAGGTTACAGCAGTTCCTTGGAAAATCAATCAGATTTTCCTTTGGGCAAAATGTCATGAATCACTGATGTGTGAAATTTGCTTATTTAGTTTGTATTAAAGCTAGGAGGCTAATGGAGCTAATAAGCAATGGAAGATTATAGCCCACCAAATGGTGTCAACAAACGTGTCCCATGCGCAGTGTGTTAAGCTAAATAATATCTAAAGAACTTGCCCGATTTTTTTGATAAAACATGCATCAGGTGTATGAGAACAACACATTGAACTCTCATTGGCCATTATATCAGAAACACCTACCAGGTACACTAACATTTTGCACACATTTAGAAAGGAAGCTGGTTTTATTTGACATATTTTAATTGTTAGTTGTTCACTGAACATATTTCCAGTTTAATTAGAATAAAAAATCTGCAGTCCATGAAATACATGGATAAGTGGTAAAACCCTGTATTGTGTATAAATACAATGGTAGTGCAGCTGCATTCTGTAGGTTTACAGTAACAGACTGTAGCCTGTTTGTTCTTGCACATCTGATGTACCCCATCTATCTTGTCCACAAATGAAAAAGGACCCACATGGGACCGCCACTGAGCAGATGTTATCTGAAGGTTGGACCACTTGTAGCAGAACAGCGACAGTGACATAGCAGCAGCATTTTATCATGTGTTATGTTGATATGAGTCTATAGGAGTGTATAGGAGTGTAGAGGAGTGTATAGGAGGGTATAGGCCACTGTGGGACGGATGTTTTTGGTTTGGTTGGTGTTCCACCACCACACACACACTACTATGGCACTACCACACCTGTCTTTCTGCTGCACTGAGTTCATCATGCAGATAATTGTTGGGGGGGCACTGGGTGTGTGGAGTGTGGGTGCTGGGGGGGGTGCACAAAGAGCTCTATGTCTCTGCTTTTGTCAGGGAAACAAAAAATGGGGGGGCCAAAAGAATGGTTTGGAAAAATGAGTGGGGGATGCCCTATTGGTGTAACAGTATATACGAAATATACAGGTTTGTGTGGATGTATATTATATACATATATAAATGTAGAGAGAGGGAGAGAGAGAGTATAGTTTTTATTATTACACTGTTTTATGATATAGCTTTTATTCTATAGGTTCTGCTGCTTCTACTTTCTTCTCTTGTTCTGTCCACTTTGCTGCTGTAATAATGCAAATACTAATAAAGTCTCTTATCTCTTATCTTATCACCTAGACAGTATCTAGTGGTGGTTCTGTGGTCCCTGTACTGTTACCTATAGAAATGGACACATTGGCTCTGAGATGGTCTACTTCTTTTAGCAATGTTGTGCTTTCACCAGCTGTTGTCTTTGTATATAAGGGTCTTGTTGTGGAGGAGCATGCAGCACAGTGCAATGCTCATTCAGGTCCTGAAAATCTTGATCAGTGCTGCTGAGTTGAATCAGGCATGTCTGGATCAGAGGAAGTGCTAGAATGGACAGTGCCGTGTTCCTCCAGGGACTGTTTTTGGGCTTCCCCCGCATTAAAGTGACAAAAGTTCTTCTGGGTTCCCAGTGTATCAACAGAGTGTGTGACATGAAGGTACGGTACAGTGTGTTCTCCTCAGGTTTGCTGTCAGTGCCTTGCTATTCACTGACCGAATATGATCCTGTGTGAGGAGGACGGCGGCGCTGGATCAGAGAAATCACAGCCGCACTCAGAGTCGGACTTTTTCCATTTATTGTGTCGGAATAACGCGAATACCTCAGAGAGAAAGGTGTTGTTCGAGTATTCATGGCTCAGGTTGCCTTTAAGGTCACTGCAATCTTTTGACATCAATGCTGTCATTCAGCAGCCTTTCAGCGCGAGCAGAGCCGGATAAACACTGATCCCGAGAGAAAAAAACACACACACACACACAGGAAGGGTGGCACACGCTGAATTCGTCACCCTTATCTAACCAGTCGTTTTTTTTCTTCCTCCCTCGTTCGCCTGTGAGACTTTGTCACAAAAAAAAAAAGAAAAAAGAACTACAGGTTGACATTCACGTGGCAACTCTAAAGAGGCTTTCAGTTGTTCCAGCTCAGATACACACATCCACACTTTTGTGTCATTATATTCTATTGAAAAGAGTGTGACTTCTTTCAAATGTCTTCGGAAACACACACACACACACACACACACACACACACACACACACACACACTAGATTTCAATAAAATATAATAATAGCAGTCTCGTGAGAGGAGAAGGATTGTGTCAGCTTGATTGTCTCAAACACGTTTCACAATCACCGTCGGATTTCCATTTTTGAATTTGCTAAAAAGGTCAAATTAACATACATTACGTCATTCGGGCACTTTGCATTTTTAACGTTAAATGAGTTTAATTATAAATGACTAAGGGGCTCCATGTGGCATTATAAGGGATAAGTGATACCTGCATTAGCCTTTCATTAAGTGGAACAGTAACATCAGTTGTCATAACACTCAGTGAGGTGAAATGACCTCAACTGACACTTGAAGGAAGTTATTTCAGGCTCACATTTTTATGCAGGCTTATTGTGCCACCTTACTCCTTTCCATTAAAGTGTACATCACACTGGTTCAGCATAACAATGCGGGTTAAGGTTACAGCTGATATGCTACTATCTTTACACTTAGAATTTTACACATAGTTTTACATTTGACAGTCGATCTGTAACTAAATCACTTTAAACTCAGACTGCATCTGCAGAGCTGATGCACCAACTGACATACAGAGCGAGAGCTGTGCAGGACACTCAAGAGCACAACAAACACAACAAAGAAACACAGACTCACTGGTTTACAAGCAACACTGTTAAACAAATCTTTACATTTTGCGCAAATATTGAGCATAGTTGACATGTATAACACCGGCAAATCACATAGCAAAGCTGTTGTTTTAGAGTTTATAAACAGTATTTATCATCCCCCCCTATTCATTCATAACTACTATGGCACTGTAACCATAGCGACTACAGCTTGTGCTGTTGTGCAACAAACATACTCTTCCTGTCGAACGAGTTAAAGTCAACAGCATCGAGGTGAATAACGTCTCTCAGACGAGGAGATTTTTAGCCGCTCTGTGGTCAGATGGAGCGAATACAAGAACATTTCACAATACAAAGTAACCGGATGATGAATTTTAATGTAGAATGCCGATGCCTGAGTAAAAACATTCCTGCCTCAGTGGGTAGAACTTTTAAAAAACTCCAATACTTTGACGTCAGGTAACCTACCCATCAGTACATGATTATTTTTGTTGTTTTTCTTCTTTTACATCTATTGAATATGGCACTGCACTATATTTTCGTTATGTTTGTGGGTCATGATAAATAGGCCTAGTACAACAATTGTATCTTTTTTTTTTAGTTCCATTAACAAATGTTGGGGATACGTTTTTTAAAATATTATTTTTAGTCTCAATTTTCCAGTCATTTGCCATCTCACTGGACTGATCACTGGCTGGTCAATCACCTACATTCCTCGCCGTCTTCAAACTTATTAAAAAGTCCTACATTTGATGTGTGTTATGGTTCCCACACTCTTATTTCTGGCAGTATCTGAGCTTAATAATTAGGATAATTGTATTTTTTTTCTTCTTTTATGAAGATACTATTCCAGAGATGTGAGGTTCTCTACCATTTCATTTCATTAGACATGTTTATACCCTTATTAACAGATACTGATATGTTTTTCTTGTTATTTGAGTTTCAGTTGTTAAGTGCTTTGTCATCTGAAGTCTTGGCTACCACGACTTAGGCCCAGCTTAGCTCTGATATAAACCATCAGGCTCTTTCAACATCAGCGTTAAAGTTCTCAAGCCCATCTGCAAAGTCACAAGTGGACCAGAGTTTCAGTATCTGATGCCAATATTCAAAGCTCATTCGAGAACTTTCCATCAAGACTTTTCCTGTCCTGATGCATTGTCCTTCAGGCTGGTTGATCAATTATTTCCCTAAGTGTCTTCAAATTTATTGAAACATCCTTTATTTGCTGTTATATTTTATGGTTCCCAAACTCTTGTTTCTGAAACTATCTGAGCTTGAAGGTAATTAGGATAATCCTTTGTTAATATTTTCTTCTTTTACAAAGATACCTTTCCAGATGTCAAACTGTCTTTCTTCACTGACCGGTCATTTTATTAGACACCTTTACTACCTGTACATATATACATACTAGGGCATTAACGACTCCAGATTTTTTCAAGTCGGGTACAGAGAGAGGAAAAACACACTCGACTAGTCGACTTCCTTCAGGCAGAGTCGACTAGTGCCTCTGAAGTCAACTATATATATAGATTAGGCAATTAACACAAAAGTCGATTATATATATATTTATAGGTTTGTATTAGTTGTAAAGTCTTGTTTTATCTTCTTTTTATCTTGTTGTGTTGTATAGCTTTTATTCTATTGTTTTTCTGCTCTTACCTTCTGTCCACTTTCTGCCGTAACAATGCAAATTCCCCACTTGTGGTACTAATAAAGGTTTATCTGATCTTATCTTACTAAGCACGTTCTCAGTTTCTGAAGTCCATCTGTTGATGCATTATTTCTCATCCTTTAGTCCATCAGTGGTCAGTTTCTGACCACACAATCACTCTTGGCTGGATGCTGTTGGGTGTTTAGACTCCAGCAACACTTATTCTAGCACCTCACACATTACCAAGCCCTCACTATTGTCACTGTTGAGCTGAAACTGGACCATCACCCTTATAACTGATCAGAAACTGACAACTGAAAATGGAATATAAGGGGTCTGATAAATATTGAGCACCAGATGGGCTTGTTGGGCTTGCCCAGTCACACATAGCTGTTTTTTTCAGATCTGAGCTGGCTGACTGTTTGGCCAAACACAGTGAGTTCATTGAGCTAAATTACATACCACACATGAACACTAATAGCTGATTAATTATACCTTTTCATGTCAGTCCACCACTGATGACCAGCTGTCTGGAGAACCGCTGCCATATTGGACTGTCAGAACTTCAGAACAGCCTGAAGAAGCCCTGCTCGTAAATCTGCTGCCGTGCGTACGAGCTCTATTAACTGACCGAGTCACTTCAGTGGGGCACAGTACATGCAAGGGGGGAGGTATTTCTGAGGATGCCATTAATAAAGAGGGAGAGGTATTAAAGGTGCTCTCTGGTTAGGGGTTGAGGGGTTATATCATCTTTAATAAAAACTGGGGTAGGACTGAGGTACGAATAAAAAGTCCTTATTTTTGGACTCGAAATAATGACCTTTCGAAACACTTAAAAAGGCCATATCCTATTTTTTAAAGTAGTTTTACTTACTTACTTTCTTGGAGGTTCACTCATGAAGTTTGTGTGGGATAATTCATCTTTGCATGGCTACTTTCCAATTTCACATTATCCATTTTTGTTACTGTACCTTTAAAAGATATATATGTAAATGAGTGATAATCTGATTGGCTGTCCTGGATTGTGCCTTATTCAAAAATGTGCAGTGAGGGTTGAAACACTGCTTATAACTTCATTGAGATTGGGTTGAACTAAACTGCTGATGGATGAATAAGCAGTGAATATGTAAATTTAATTAGTTTGTTTATTAACTTATCACGCTACACAGAATGACAAAGTCCCCATTGGTCCTCATAGTGTAAGTAAACTATCATTTTAAAACTTTCAAATTCTGTCGACTTCATAATTTTTTGATAGGAATTATTATTGATCAGTGGATAGTTTATTTTTAAAAAACATTATTATTTCTGCTGGACAGATATTGTGGATGGTAACAGATATTTGACTTTAATTGTCTTTTTCCTCAGAGCCATCCTCATCTCCTCTCTTACATTTTCACTGGTCATTATCTGTCGAACTTTCTGTCCTAAACACTGTCCTTTTGCTCTCTGGATATTGACTGACTTGAAGAAAAAAGAAATAAAAGCCAGGCTGAGTTAAAGTGAGCTCTTTCTCATTGTTTCTCTTACAAACTTTTGCCAGTTCCCTCGTTACAAAGTCAAAGTCAGATGTTCTGCACTGTTATATTAACACCTACTGGTAT